>CAUYPK010001715.1:0-48284 GCA_963574355.1 Loris lydekkerianus | reverse complement strand
CCACCGGAATGTGCAGCTTTATTTTGGTTATTGTTGTCATTCTTTTTTGGCAGGGCTGGGGTGGATTTTAACCTGCCAGCTCCGGTGTTTGTGGCTGGCACCCTAGCCACTGTGCTGTAAGTGCTGAGCCCTTTTTTTTTTTTTTTTTTTTTTTTTTTTGAGACAGTCACCCAGGGCTAGAGTTCCATGGTGTCATCACAACTCACAGCAACCTCCAACTCTTGGGCTTTAAGCAGTCTTCTTGCCTCAGTCTCCCAAGTAGCTGGGACTGTAGGGACCCACCACAATGCCCAGCTAGTTTTTCTGTTTTAGTAGAAATGAAATCTCACTCTTGCTTAAGCTGGTTTTGAACTCATGAGCTCAAGTGATCCACCAGCCTCAGCCACCCAGAGGGATAGGATAACAGGAGTGAGTCACTATGCCCAGTTATACTTACTTTTTAGAAAAGTATAACAGAGGTTAGACTGTTCTCACTATATCTTAGTTTTTAACTTGGAAAACTTCCCCAACACTATCAGACCAAGGAACCCTTTCCTCCGTACCCAGCAGTCATTTGTGAGATAGCAAGATGTGTTTGTTGTTAAAATATACATGCTAAAAATTCCATTGGTATTAAATACGTAATAACACATCTAAACATACTGGTAGTGGTCACAATTTCTTTGTCCAGAAATAAAAATAATATGAAAATTAAATTTTTATGTTCTAGGCAGATAACAATAAATAAGTCTTTAAAAGACGATAGCTGCATTGTGCATCCATAAGAACTTTTGTTTTGATATTAATCCCCAGGACTGTTTTGCCTTCCATATTTGTTTGGATTCATTAAGAAGTCATGTATGAAATTGCGGTGGGAAAATATTTAGTTATTCACTTTTAATTCTTTTAGAAGCTAATTAACTCCATGCAATCTAGTCCAGGTAACTAATAATTGTGACATTTGGGCTATGTGGAGTAGGACGGAGTAAACAAAGGGGAGCAATGCGAAAGGTGAGGCCATAGGTTGGGGACTTTGGGGGGGGTTGTGTAAAGCCTTCTCGATCATTATAAAGACTTTAGTTTTTATGTAGAGATGAAGAATCATTGAACAATTTTAAGCAGACTAGTATATTTAATCTGTATTTTACTAGGATTGCTGTGCTGCTATTTTGCCTTACTGTAAGGGAGAATTATAGCGTACAGATCAGATTGAAGGCTTTTGAAACCAGCCAGCTGAAAGAGGATAAGTGGCCCAGACCAGGCTTGTGACAATAGATGTGGTAAGAAGTGATTGGATTCTGGATATATTTTTGAGATACAGCCAACAGAAATAGTCCGATGGGGTGAGAGAAGGGTGGGAATCAAGAAAGTCTCCCAAAGTTTTGGCTGGAGTAACTAAAAAGACGAAGTTGCCTTTAATAGAAGAAATTCTGTGGTGTAGGTTTTAAGGACAACACTAGGCTCACTTTGAGGTATGATAAGCAGGAAATGTCTGCTGCGTAGCCTTGTGGTGATGCCAAGCAGGCAGGTGGATCATGAGAGTCTAGAGGGCAGCAGAGAGGACTCGCCAAAGATAGAATAGAGGAGTAGTCAGTTAGTGGATGTTATTTAAAGCTACCAGGGAAGCAAAAAGGGCTGAGGACAGAGTCCTGGAGTCCTCCAAGGTCAAGGAACTGAGGAGCAGTCTGCAAAGACGGAAGGAATGACCAGCTCCGTAGGAGGAAAGTGAGCAGTACCCTGTCAGTGTGACATCCGAGACACCAAGCAAGAAAACATTTCAAGGAAGAGGAAGTGATCAGTTATTATAAATAATGCTTATAGGTCAAGTAAGGTAAGGTCTGATAAGTGACCACTAATAAGTAACATGAAAGTGTGTCAACTATTTAATAAGAGAGCAAGCATAACTACCATTTGTTGAGCTTTTCTTATGAGTACTGTAATATATGTTTTGAACAGCTATGTTTAATGCATAAAATATTCCCACATGATAAGGATTATAATTCCCACTGTACAAGTATTAGAAGCCATGGCTCAGAGACATTAGGAAATTAACTCAAAGCCACATACGTAGTAAATTTCCCAAAGCCAGAATGCAAAACCAAGATTTAAAGGCCTTTACTCATTTCTTTATATTGTATTCTCTGAACAAATAAAGTTGCTTCCATAGCTTTGCAAAAGGCGTGTCAACTGTTAGTAGTATTTTAGCTGTGCCATATCTGTCTGTGTAGGATTAGTTAAAGCTCCTGTAATGCTTTGTACTGCAGTACGGATCTGTATCCTAAAGGGCAAAGATAGATAAATTCAAGTTTGTTTTTTTCTTATAACTTTAATCCAAGAATGCTTTGAATTACAGAACTTCCTTAAATGACTTTTCTGTGAACATTCTATAACATGAAAATATGAGTGATAATATTTCTCTTATAGCAGAATTGTATTTATTTAGATAGAATTTTTGTTGGTACTGCTCTACGTGTTTATTTTTTAAAATGTTCCCAACAAAACACCTGTTTTTAGAATAAATCTGAGGTGATTGCCGTCCGGGTATATTGTTTCTTAAACATCTGATTCTCATTTTACTAGGTTATACCACATGAAATTCTCCCCTAACGTATGTGAGTTTTTTATAAACGGGTCTGCTTTATTTTTCCAAAACTGAAATTACACTCTGTTAATTACCTAGCAATTAGAAAATTACTTTTATCATTGCTTTGTCACTTGGCAGTTGAGATATAAATTTGGCACTAGCTGTTACGCATTCACTAAGTTTAGTCTTAGGCTACGTGTTTTCAATTACTTTGTATTAAGGCACAGCATTTGATAAATAACAGTTGTAAATGTTTTTCTAGACTGTGGAAAAACTCTGGGTTCTTACTGGCATAAGTGTGCTTTAATCATCCTATCCTTTGTTCTCAGTTTGCTCTGCCCTCTCCCTAGGAATTCCTCATTCCCATGGCTCAGCCGCCCCTATTGGGCGCTGCTTCCACTTTGTTAAGTGACACTGTCAGTGTCGCACTCCTGGATTAGTCTGCTAGCCTCCTAGTCATAGGTCTTCCTGCCACAGTTTTCTTCCTCTTTTCAGGTTTATTCTCCATTTAGTAATTAAAGTGGCCTTTCCAGAATTTCAGTTTAGGTAATTTTCTGCTTCACTTAGCCGCAGGAGATTTTTCTTTTTTGGTAGTTTCTCAAATATACCATGTCCACTAGGTATTAACATGTATTCTTCACACTACCTGAAATAAAGGTTTGCAAACTTTTGCCTCAATGATTTGTTTATGCTCAAGTCTCAGCTCAAAAAGCAGTTCTGAGAATCTTCCTGGCCCCAGATCCTTCTGCTGACCTCCAGCATAGTGGAGGTGTGCACCCCCTCCCCCCCCCAATCTGTCCTGGCTTCCAGCATAGTGGAGGTGTGCACCCTCCCGCCTTCCCAGTCTGGCCTTCCCTCCCCCCATCTGTCCTGGCGTCCAGCATAGTGAAGGTGTGCACCCTCCCGCCTACCTTGGTCTGGCCTTCCCTGCCCACGGGATCTGTCCTGCCTGGGCAGATACTGGACTTTACTGCCTGCTCTCTCTAGTTACCTGATTCCTCAGAAACTGGACTTTTGTTTCCTCATCTTTTGTCCTTCTGAATGAAGAACTAGTTTATATGCATCTCCTGTGCATTTCCCGTAGGGACTCTGTGTGGCTTTGAGGAAGCAGACCCCCAGGGCAAAGTGACGCTGCCCTTTCTCATTTACCACACCCTTCCTCGCACCCAACATGGTAGATGCTAAAATAGATAAAGTGGATGTCAGAGAGGGCCAGATTTGTTTTTAGTCTTAACCTCTCCTGAATTCTAGTTCCCATGTTTATGACAACTCTTTCCGTCTCTGACATTATCACTAGGATATCACATGGGCCCTTTAAATTCAGTGAACCCAGACCTCAAATTCTTTCCCCCAGGGCTCTCTTCCCTTCCCCTCCTTTCTTTTCTTTTCTTTCATTTCTTCTTTTCTTCTGTCATTGACATTTTCAAATGGGAAACTATCATATCCTTTATCACCTTCATCATCCAATTTTCAGATTCTATCAGTTTTGCTTTCCAGAATATTTTGAAACTCACCCCTTAATGTCATTTTTCCCCACAGGTACTTTATTTTAGCTTCCTATCATTTTCTGCCTTATTAATTACAGAGCTTTCTAATTTATTTGACTTATATAAATTTCAACAGCTTAAAAACTAAATATATTATCATTGCAAAGCATTATAAATTATTTTTCTTAAGTGATTTTGAAGTATTGGGAAACCACTTTTTTTTTTTTTTTTACATTTTGACCCTTTAAATAAGCCACAGTGGTTTTTCATATGTATTCATTCATTTAGGGACTTTGTTCATTTTCAGGAATAAGAAATTGAAATTATTGAATCAACTATATACAAATAAAATTGTATAAAAGATACTTTGTATGAAAGAGGAGAAACTTTTTATTCATAAGCAGTAAAGATGACACTCTTTTTATATAACCTGCAATGTCAGCTGCATGCTCTAAGAGCTTGCTGGCTTTTTACTAGTCATCCAAGGCAGTTATTATCTCTGGGGGAAACTTTCAAACTGCAATGTAAACTCCAGTTCAGTCCAGAAAACGGGCCAAGATGGAGTAAGAGGGACTAGATTTACCTTCTTCCTGAAACAATGAGAAAAATAAACAAACTACATCAAACATTATTTTTCAGATGTAGAGTATCAGGCAGTACATGGCAGTGATCCCTGAGACAGGGAACAAATCGCAGGTGAACACTGCGATTGTTCCAGCTTACTGCCATGGAAGAAGTTTCAGGCCTTAATTCAGCAGGCAACCCAGGAGAAGGGACCTAATGGGTCTCCCTGAATTGAGGAAGTGAAATTGAGATTTTGGGGAAACCGAGGCGGTGAGCATTAGCAAGGCAGACGATCTGGTAAGGGAGATCTAAACCCCATCCCCAAAGGTCCCCTTACAGTCTTGGGCTAAGTACTAATTAACATATGTGTACAGAAACTACCTGAGCCTGATTAAAGAACCACCCAAAAGGATCAGAGATATTAATAATAAACCTAGGAACTCACAGATTCTGTGCTACTTTCTGTTGCCACCAGCCAGAGTGGCAAACCTTTGTAATTCATTGGATATCAATCATAGAAGGACGGGGTAGGGGGGGAACAGTCCTGTACTAAAGGCTGCTCTAGTCCTGCCTTCCAAAGCCTACAAGCAAGCTTGAAGCAACCTGATGCATATATAATAGAAATCTCAGGAGGAAGGAATAATGGGAGAGAGAGCAGAAAATACTTTTGGTGAAATAATAGCTAAAATTTTTCTACATGTAGTGAAAATATACAGGTCTAAGAAGCACAGCAAGCCCCAAGCAAACACATACACACCATAGCACAAAGAAAGCTGTATCAAAGTGCTTAATGTCAATGATAAAGAGAAAATATTCAAGTATCCAAAGGAAAACACATGTTCAAAGGACCAAAGATAGGATGATGGCAGATTTCTAGTCTTTAAACCATGCAAGCCACAAAACAGTGGAGCAACATCTTTAAATTATTAAAAGAGGGGGAAGATGTCGACCTAAATTACATCTTCCTATAAAAGTTTCTTTCTAAAATGAAGGTAAAATAGGAGTCCTGACAATAACTCAATACTCCCTAGAAGTATCATTTGTAAAAACACTTGATGTGTTATGTGAAGGGAGAAACTTGCTGTGCTATTGATGGTACAAAAATTTTAATTGTTTATTTTTATATAGCAGTTTACATGATAAAGGTGTTCCTATATGGGAGAAAACTTCACAGTGGGTTCCCCTCTGCCTTGGGGGATACATTTCAAGACTTCTTTGGGATGCCGAAAACTGAAGATAGCACAGTCTTGTATATTTTTTGGATCTAGTAACAAGTAGGGCTACTCAGTGATTAATAGGTAGCATCTACAGGGTGGATAGGTATGTTTGATAAATGTCCC
The DNA here is from genome assembly GCA_963574355.1 of Loris lydekkerianus. Taxonomy (NCBI): domain Eukaryota; kingdom Metazoa; phylum Chordata; class Mammalia; order Primates; family Lorisidae; genus Loris; species Loris lydekkerianus. Next base: position 42,330 of record CAUYPK010001715.1, on the reverse strand, counting down.
AGGTGGGACAGAGTGAGAAGGCCTACGATTTTATCACGCTACTTAGAACGTCACCCAATTTAAAACGTGGGAACTGTTAATTTCTGGAATTCTCCATTTAGTATTTTCAGACCATAGTTAGTAGCAGGTAACTGTGCAGGTAAGGGGGAACAACGGTATTGTCACAAGTTTCTGAGAGAGCTGGGATGGGTGACATTTTTACCCCTATTTGATACACGAAAAAGTGGAGATGCATATTTACTATAATTTTCACAGGTTTCGTAAGATTCATGAATGTAATCGGGACTCCTGGCTTCCTCTTCAGGACTCCCTTCTAATGAAAATTGTCTTGTTGTTAATAGCTGTGCATTGTTTAAAATATTTTCTAAAGTGTGTGGAGCTCCTTGAAAGTAATTAATAGAGGCAATTCTTTTGTATCTTGCATTTAGAAAAGGTCAAGAAAATAAATAGAAAATCTTATTAAAACCTATCGCTCCAAATAAAAGGCAGGAAAAATGAAGAACAATGTATTATAGGATACCAGCACTGTGTGAAAAACAGTGATGATGTTTGAACTGTAAATTAGTAAAGGTTGGAAATTGCTTTGGTTGCAGAGAAGTTTTAATTAAAATGAAGTTATTTCAGTTTCCTTAAAAAAAGGTGAGAAGTTTGAGTTATTTCAATTGCCATATTAAATTTTAGCAAAGAACCTTTTAATAACTTGGATCAAATTAAAATGTGGCAGAAATTAGTTGGGAAGAAACTATATTTTGCTTTTGACTTTATACTATATATAGCACATAAAATAGAAGAATTAAGTACTATGTTGCCGTATTTCATTGCCTCCAGTGTAGCAAATTAGTTTGGAGCATGGAATGAATAAGGTCCATTGTCCTTTTGTAGACACTAAACTGTCTTCAAATAGTTCTTCAGGGATGCTTTTCAATATTTTCTATTAAAGAAATTTTGAGAAGTAGGTCTTCAGATAAGGTTTTATGGTAGAATTGGGATTTAAAAGTTAGAACTTTAAAGGAGGACAGGATTTAAGTAGGATAAGGAAGACTATTTCCAGTTGTAGGAATATGAACTCTGACATGTCTCTTCAGAACAGTAGAGGGGTTCATAGTGGGAAAAAAATGAGAAATAATATAGCCGAGACCTTGACAAACAAGTAAGGAAACCCGATGGGATGCATGCGTGGTACTGAAGTTAGAATAGACTCCCGAGAAGCATGAATCATCTCTTTTTCAGTTGTGAAATGTGAATTTTGAGCCTTTCCAGCACGTATTTTGTGTGTTAATTTTCATTGTTTTGAGTATGAATAAATACAGATTGAATGGCCAAGTAAGAATTTTTTTACCTGAAGATTGGGATACGTTTTTCTTTCTCTTTTCTAGTCCACTCCTTTACATCTAGCAGCGGGCTACAACAGAGTTCGCATAGTCCAGCTGCTTCTTCAGCACGGTGCAGACGTTCACGCCAAGGACAAAGGGTAGGCCTAGTTCATGTCCTTTTTCGTGGTTTTGTTCATAGATTGTTATGCTCTGTTCTCATCTCGTGCTCTGAAGATTTTAAGCTCTATGCGAAGCCATATATTCCACTTATTACAGCTTATGTAGCATTTTAAGAATATTCACAACTTTGGTTTCAAACTTTATTTTCATGTACCTACCTGGTAAGGGATACTTCTCATAATAATTTCTGAAAACAGTTTGGTTTATTGCAGTTTTGCCATTTGAAGCTGCAATTTGTTTTTCAACTCTTAGTTTCCATTTAGAAAAATAAATTGAAAATTGTGATTACCCAGTAGCACAGCTACCATATCAGTCAGTTATTAAAGGATTATCCTTATTAATACTCCAAAATGATAAAGTATACAATATCTTATTTTTTCTCCTGATGAAATCTTGAACATCTAAGCTGAGAAAACCTAGGTCCTTAAGTAGGTTGAAATTACATAAGGGAGGGGGATGGGTGGGAACCAAGAAAGCAGCCAGGCCATTTACTGTATAAAGAGGTGAGTTTTAGAGAGCTTCGGATCAGTTCCCTGTGCAGGTCTCCAGGGGAGTAAGTGCCTTGGGTCTGCTGTCCCGTGAGATGGGCTAACCTTTCCCATTGTCCCTCCTGAAGATCTAAAAGGTAATTGACCCTACTACCCAGGTGAAGTAGATTATGTTGCACTCCTGTGATTGACAGCATAAGGAGGAGATGCCCTGGAGGGGGGCGTCTCTCACTTTGCCCTCTCCAAGTCAAGAAACACAGAAGCGAGCTTAGTATTTGAGACCCTTTCAAGAGGGAGAATTCGTCCGTTGCACATCTGCTCTTTTTGGTGCCTGCGTCAGGTTTTGTGCCATATATAAATAGTGTCCCAGTCTCAGAGGGGCATAAATGCCTGATGTTCCTGTACATCTCTGTTTCCTTGTGCGTGTCTGAAAACAGATGGGTGTACAATAGGTGAGTCATCAACAGGCGTACACGGCCAAAAGGGGGTTTTTGACTCAGGATACTTTGATATGCAAGTTATAATGGTTTAGATATTTAATTCCTATACTGGAAATTACCATGAAAGTGAATTAAAATGGTGGAATATTTCCATTCACTACCAATTAACATTTGCTTTTGTAACTACTTAATATGACATATTTAGAGAATGCCATTATAAATTAGCACATGATCCTCCTTTCACCTAAATGTTCTCTATAACTAGTACTTTTATTGTTATATTTAAGGATACCAAAAAATAAGGTAAAGGCATGAATATGAACTGTGCTTTGAATTCTCTTATTGAATACCTAAAAATATTTTTAAGCATAATTGTATTGGGGTTTATTAGATCTTTGTTTCTCAGCACTTCATGGAGGAACGACTGTAAGTTATTGGAAATTTAAATATTTCCCTTTTGTCATTTAGTGGACTTGTGCCTCTTCATAATGCATGTTCATATGGACATTATGAAGTCACAGAGCTGCTACTCAAGGTAAGAGAAGGTCAATATGCGGAACACCATTTACTTTTACTTTTAAACTTTTCCTATGTTTCTTGGCCATGTGAATGTCTCTTTAGATTTTTAAGAGAATAAAATAGTTTTCCAAAAAATTACCATTACCTTAAAATTTTTTAAATATTCAACTTAATTTGAGCTTTTTCAAAGAGAAATTAAAGAAATTAAAACACTTGTTCACATTTTTTAAAGTTATAATTTACAATGCAACAAATGTTTTCTGTGTTTTATCTGGTCCAGAGAAATGATTACTGACCTAAAGCGTCTTCTCTCCCTGCAGCATGGAGCCTGCGTTAATGCCATGGATCTCTGGCAGTTTACTCCGCTACATGAGGCTGCTTCCAAAAATCGTGTAGAAGTCTGCTCCTTGTTACTTAGCCACGGTGCCGACCCTACGTTAGTCAACTGCCATGGCAAAAGTGCTGTGGATATGGCTCCAACTCCTGAGCTCCGGGAGAGATTGACATGTATGTGTTTATATCCTGAAATCAATATTGCTTCTTATAAATTGGAATATCTTTCGATTGAGTTTTGTCTAATTAAAATAACCTTCCATTTTTACAAATACACTAGTTTATAATCCTCAGTGTTAATTGCATACTTTCTTCAGAAATTATATACACATACTATATTTTGTGTTTCTGTAAGCCTAATTCTAATTCACATGTTGAGGCCCCTCTTTGTGTTTTTGAAGACTAATGAGTTTGAGTCAGTCAACAACCATTGGTTGAGAACTTACCATGTGCCTGGCACTAGAAATACAGCAGTATACAGACTATGAAAAAACTCTCAGAGCTCAGAGCTTATGTTCTTATTCCATTACTAATCATAGATGATATCTAACTGTATTGAGCACTACTATTTCCCAAGCCCGTCAGTGTTGCGCAATCATGTTTTTATTTATTATGTGTGTGTGGCCCAAGTATCATGTAATCACTTGCCCAAATTTAAGTGAGATTTTGTTTTTATGATTTAGCGAAAGTAATCTTCTCAAATATTGATGTGTATTACTAACATATACTGTGTATGTAAATGTTTTCTAAATAAACTGTTTGCTTTAGAATAGTTTTAGATATATAGAAAATTTATGAAGGTACCACAGAGAGTTCTCCTATATTCCACATCCAGTTTTCCTCATTATTATCACTTTACAATAGTATAGTACATTTGTCATTTGTCGCAATTAATAAACCCTCATTGGTACATTATTAACTAAAGTCCAAACTCTATTCAGATTTCCTTAGTTTTTAAGGACCTTTTTCTATTTTAAGATCTCATTCAGAATACCACATTACATAGAATTTTCACATACAATAACGAAATGTATTTAATTCTACATGTGGTCATACAGGTGTCACCTACCTAATTTTTACCTTGGCCCATGGTCTGTGTTCTCTCTTAAATTGGAAATTCTAAGAATGAGATAACACCTAAGAAAATCTTTGCTAAGTGATAACTTTCAGAAAAGGCATACTCAGTGTGATGCTAGCATCATGTTTGTTTAAACTGATTTTAAACTATGATAGTTTATGTCAAAACAGAGTTTTTCACAATTTTGATCTTACTGAAATGGAAATTTCAGTTGATTTTGACATTCAAATAGGTGACATCTGCTAGATTATAGGCCAACACAAGTTCATTGTACCTGGGCAGTTACATCTCCGTCTTTGTAATGAATTCTTTGCGAAGTTGCTAGTTCGTTCCTAGCCAGGTGACTCTTGCCACTTTCTATTTGCACGTTCTATCTTTCTAGTGAATTTTTAATTCTTAGAGAGCTCTTTGTTTTTATTTTTCTTTATCATAACACCTAGTAAAAATGTACAATGGAATTTGCCTTTGGGCCTCTGTCTTCCTCCCTCCAGCCTAGCAGAGTGCATTGCTTACAGTATGTGCTCAGCAAGTTTACTGAACTGAATTTAACTCAACTTAAAACTTAATTCTTTTTCTAATTTCCTTTTCTTAATTTATATACTAGCTCAGCTTTATCTCCCTGTATCATCGTTTTACGTTTTTTTCCCAGTCATTTTGCAAATTAGCAACATCATTGGAAGTTTTTACATTGTATTTTAGCAATCTGTCTTATTTCAGTGTAGACATTAAAATTTGATGTTAAATTTGAGTAGTTTGTGAATTAGAGTACTTTCCAAACTTCTCAGTATTTCCTTTGTTTCATTAAGTAAGGTTCTACCAGTGAATTATGTGAAGAAAAGGATTGAACAAAATCAGGCCTTCTCCATCTGTAGTCTCCATCGTTGTATCCACTGCTTTGTACGAGGCATTCACAGTTACAGAAAATTATACTAAGAAAAAAGGCATTTTGATTTTGTTCATGGTAATGGCATTCCCACTCTACACATTTTCTGTTCCGCCTTGACTCTTTTTTATTTGTGGTTTTTATGAAGCCAAATGAGCATGGTTTGGTTTCATTCTTTTTTCAAAATAATGAACATAAGGAGAGAAATTTTAGATATTTTATAAAATTAATTTTCAGAATCAGTTTGAGAATAATTTATAGTTTTACTACTTTTTATCCACTTCCTTGAAGTTTTAAAAACAAACCTTTATGTAACCTTTGCATTTAGAAGTTTAGAAGAGCAATTATATACTTGATAGATTTTTCATTCTCTGAGAAATTCTTTTAATCTTAAGTATTGTTCAATAAAATATTTTGAATTTGAAAATTAATTTAGGTAGAAATATTTACCTTTTTTCTAAAGAGCAAAGGTTTTATTTATTGTTATTTGAGAAAATACCATGCTGTATAGTTATATTATTTCATCATAATTTCTTAATTCTTTTGTACTGCATTCTTACTATTTGTTTTTCATAAATTTGCCTTGCCTATTTAATTTTCTTCCAAGACGCCTTTCCTGAACATAATGAGCACATAATTTAAAAGGCAGAAATGCTTTTATCACCATGATATTCATAGAATATTTGTCACTAGCAAAAAGGCCAGTTTGATTTGCATTAAGTTTAAATTCTCTAGACTGATAGCCCCACAAAACTATACTTTTTGCTAGACATCAGTTCTCAGTATATCACCTTCTTCTGCACCTGTCTGACCCCCCTCTTTATATGTAGCAGTTTATAATTCTTACTTTATTGTCCCTAATTTTATCATTACAGTGAAAATCCATACTTTTGCTATTTGAATTTACTTTTGTTTCATTTGACCTTGATTTTTAATTTTTTTTGAAGTTTTGAAGTCCTATACATTGAGCAATTAAGCAATGATAACCTCTAAAAAAGAAGTTACATGAAAACATTTTTCCCTGAACCTGGCATGAATTATTTTATAAATTTTCAGCGATTCAGCATCCATGCAACAAATACCTGCTTGAATACCGACCATATACCTACCACTGTGCTAGCTGATGGAACTACTGTCACAAATGTGACAGTGCCATATGGCTAAATGCATATGGCTGTGGCCCTCATAAGAAGGGATCCTAACCCAGTAATGAGGAAGGTCAGGAAAGCTTATGCAGAGTATCTAAAGTGAGACCTTGAACAAAGAATAGTAGTTAATAAGCCACATATGTGCATGAGTGTGTGTGTGTGTGTCTGCACACACGTGTGCTTGTTCCTCTCTTGAGAGAGTGAAGGGAATGTGATGGGGCTGTGAGAGGAGAGGAAAGAAAGGAAAAAAGGGAGAACATAGTATTACGCAGATGCAAAAGCCTGAATGTGAGAGGTTCTGGGATTATTAGGTAGTATGTATGTCGTTGCTGTTTGCATTGTTTTAGAATAATTTTCAGCTTTTTGAAAAATAAGTGGGCATATCAAAATGTACATCAAATTTGTAAAATGGAAAATAAGACATATTTTTAATAAGTAAGAATATATTTTTATTCATGCAATCAATTTACATAGGGCTTTTTAAAAATCTCTTACCTGCTTATAAAAATAATAAATATAATATCCTTTAAAAATTTTCAAGCTCTGAAAATTTCCCCATATTTCATTTCTTTCCTCTTTCGTCAAGACCTCACTGTTCAAATTTTGGTGAATGTTATGCTAAATTTTTTTCTCTACTACTATTTTGATTTAGTTACGTTGGCAATAATAGTAATAATAGCAAATAAATGGGTAAGCCTATTCTTTCTCTTTTGCTCCTTGAATTTTCATTTAACAATATATACTCATGTCAGTGAACATCTTTTTTGTTTAAGAGCTGTATTACGGTGCATGTGTTCACAAATTATGTAACTGGTTTCTTTTTGGTGAACATGTAGGTTGCCTGTTTTAAAACTGTGCTGTAGTAAGCATCTTGGTATATGTAACCTTATGAACTCTAAAAGTATGAAATGCTCTATTTCAGAGCATATGTGTAGCAGCTCATATAGCCTATGGCTAGGAAGAGAGAGAGTTCCAAAAAATACCTGTATAGCTCAATAATGGAACACCTTGGTGAAAAGGGCATGGAGAGGGATTTAGCTTTCCTAACAAGCATGAGAGCTTACGAGTTGAAGAGCATTGGTGAATTGGTAACCTCTACACCTACAGTGTTGAGAGGCACAAGATCAGCCTAATATTAGGCTGGAGGAGAAGGCAGTCGGGAGCATGCGCATCCTATCATGGACCCACTTACGCGGACTCTGTCTCCTCTCCTGCTTGCAGAACACCAGCATGGTGTGTCTCTGCTGAAGATTACCAAGCTCTACTAAAGACTAAGATCTATCTATTCTAAGACTGCTTTACTCTCTCTAAGACACTCTCTAACTCTCTCTCGCTTTCTCTCCTGCGGAAGTAGATAGCCCTCAGGCACCTAAGAGAAATTGTTCTTGAGCAAAGTAGTTTAGCAGTCCGTGTCTGGAACCTAGTTAAGCTGGGCCCAAGACCTGGCCAGTCCCAGGCCCTGGCCAGTCCCAGGCCCTGACACATACATGTTTCAGAATTTTTCATGAATTTTTCATGAATCTTATCCTTTACACTTTAATCTTTACATTGTCATATTGCTGCTATTGCTAAAATAGAGAAATTTGTAAAATTAATAATTTTCTAAAACTAAATTTATAATTGTGATGAAGATTTTTATAAATTTTAAATCTTTTTTATGTCAACCTTTATTTCATTAACAGATGAATTCAAAGGTCATTCTTTACTACAAGCAGCCAGAGAAGCAGATCTAGCCAAAGTTAAAAAAACGCTTGCTTTGGAAATCATTAATTTCAAACAACCACAGTCCCATGAAACAGCACTGGTAAGGTTTTATTGCTAATCTGTTCTCTAGGTCTGTAATAAGAGTGTAAGCATAAAGGAATGCTTTTCATGTCAGAAACCTTAAAGGAACATTAGTATCTGAAAGGCAGGAATTTGCATTTTAGTGTTGGTTGCACTGATTTTTTAATTTGGTTCAGGGGAGGATTCTTTTCATGGGTGAGAGAATAGAAATTTGCTCAACCTTGATTTAGAAATTATTTTACTTTTGTCTTTACCCAGCTTATAACCAATCTACACTTGTGGCCAGTGCTTTCATAAAGTACTAGATGTGATTTTCCCGATAGAATTTTTTCTTTCTGTCTGCTAGATAAATACTGTATGTCTTTCTGTAGAAGATTGAAGTATGTTTCAAAGATACTGGCATCATCCTTTGAGCAATTGTATACAGAGAACTGATTACATTCATGCTAAGAAAATGGTAGGATGATGAATTTTCTGTTTCAGACTTAAAACTATTTGTATTTTTTCTTCTAATGTACTTTCAGAAAGATTATTTTATTTTCTTTGTCACTGGCTACATTGAGCCTCAGATAAAGGGGTGCTTAGTGATTGCTCCAGAATTTAGAACGTAAGCGTTTGTGATGCCTGTATCACAAGCATCTAAGCATGCTTTAGTTAGTACTCGTACATGTGTCTGGTGCAGAAAGGTTAGGTTTGAGTCAGTATCTGCTGAAAATAACATTAAAAGATTCACCAAACTGAAATGAAGCCACTGCATGTCCACTTCCGTGTCTGTCTCTTTACTGGGGTTCATTCAGATGCATTCACGCTAACACAGCGTTATGCCAGGAGATACACAAAGCTGCAGAATAAACCACACTCACTTTTCCAGAGTATTCATTTTATTTAGTTGTAAGGAGTTTTTTATTTTTAAGATTTTAATGCAAACAGTAAAATGAAACAGAATACAAAAATTGTTTACAAAACATAAAATTACTGAGAACATGTCTTCCTCTAAACTGCTTCAAGCTCATCTCTTCTTGTCAGTCCTTGGGAACATAAGCTTACCCACCCATAGTGCTGGGAGTACCTCTGTGGAAGCGTGTGGGGAGGATTGACTTGTATGCTGATAGCCTGATAAAAGAGTAATTTAGGTAGAGATTTCTATAGCTCTGAAGATGCAATGTTCTGATTCCTTCGATGGAGTATGCATTGAATAATTATTCATTGTCCAAGCAAAAAGGAATGTGTCTCAGTACTTAACTAAGAGCATAACTTCACCTTGATTTACAGGCTTATGTTTTGTACCTTCATTGTATTTAGAGGGAATATTAATCATCTGCATAATGTAAAACATAAGTATGTTGTGATACTCTTTAAGATAACAGTGTTTTTCATAGTCAGCAGATGAGATGTGCCTTTGAAAAGAAACTTATTTTATTAACTGAGTTGTGTTTACTTTATAGCACTGTGCTGTGGCCTCCCTGCATCCCAAACGAAAACAAGTTACAGAACTGTTACTTAGAAAAGGAGCAAATGTTAATGAAAAAAATAAAGAGTAAGTGTAATCGCAGAACAAGTCCTTCGATTGTTAAAGAGGAAATACAATAAGAAAGTGAAAGTAACTTTTCCCTTTTCTCTTCTCCATAGTTTCATGACCCCGCTGCATGTTGCAGCAGAAAGAGCTCACAATGACGTCATGGAAGTTCTACATAAGCACGGAGCCAAGGTGAGGGCACAGCTGATGTGAAGGACCCACGCACACTGAGCGGCGGGCTGCCCTTCAGGCTGCTCTTTTCTCCCTGATTTTCTGAAGAAAGTAATTTTATAGCGGTTTATTAGCTTGTATTTGAGCTTATAGATTCTCTTATAGAGCCAATTTAAACCTTGTTTCTAATAAAAGTAATTACCCATGTTTTCTGGTCTTTTACTGTCACTCTTTAAAGCAACAAAATGTAACTACAATCATTTGAAAAAGATTTCAACTTTACATTATTTTAGTTAATACTACAATTGATATATTTTGGTAGTTGACATTTTCAATGATAGTTTATCAGAAAATAATTTACATTAAATAATGGAGTCAGAATAGCTCTACTTATTTTAAGAAACAGTTGTATTCCTTCAAATTGATAATGATAATTTTTTCACCTTCTACGCCAAAGAAATATGAAATGTTGAATAACGTTTTATTGGCATTATTTGAACGGTAGAATCTGAAACTCTCTGATGAATCATTGGAAGAAGGAAGCATATTGATTATTTTTTAGAAAGGACTTGAACTTGCAAATTTTTTAATCCCCAAGAGTGTACATTTTTAAGCAATAGTCTCTAAAATAGGATACAGATACCCCTTGTATGTAGAGCATACAAGATGAGCTCCATTGGGAACCAGGAAAAAAATTAAAATTTTAATTTATAATTTTTTATTTAAGAATAAAGAAATTAAGGCCAGGTGCAGTAACTCATGCCTATAATCCTAACACTTTGGGAGGCTGAGGCAGGAGGATTGCTTGAGCTCAGGAGTTTGAAACTTGCCTGAGCAAAATATACAAAATCTCACCTCCACAAAAACAAAAAAATCAGTCAGTCATGATGATGTGCAACTGGGGAAGCTGAGACAGGGAGAATCATGTGAGCCCAGGAGTTGGAGGTTGCAGTAAGCTATGATCATGCCTCTGGACTTGAGCAGCGGGGTGAGAGACCCTAAGGTATGTGATCCAAAACTGTGTGTATCACTACTTCAGAAGGGCATTTGATGGGTTTTTTTGAGACAGAGTCTCACTATGTTGCCCTTGGTAGAGTGCTGTGGTGTCACAGCTCACAGCAACCTCAAACTCTTGGGCTTAAGCGATTCTCTTGCCTCAGCCTCCCAAGTAGCAGGGACTACAGACTCCCACCACAATGCCTGCTATTTTTGTTGCAGTTCCCATTGTTTTCTAGCTGTCCTGGACTGGGTTTGAACCCACCACCCTTGGTGTATGTGGCTGGCACCGTAACCACTGTGCTACGGGCACCAAGCCAGGCATTTGATGTTTTTAGTTAAAATATCAAGACAAGCTAGAATAAAAGGGAACATAGTTCTGTAAATGTAGGTACAGCTACTACATTGTTGTGTAAGTAATGTCTTGTTGTTCTGTCAAGCAAAAAATACTAACCTAAGTGAGCTTTCTGCCACACTTAGGAACATCGTATGCGTATCATTGACTTGCTTTGTGAATAGTTCATGACATTTATGATGCTCTTGAAAAATTATTAATAATGCCCTTCATTTTGGGAAAATAGTTTCTGTTTATTATCTCCCATGTGACATTTTATTTCATAAAGGTTCAGTGAAAAATAACATTGTTTTACAACCTGTTCTCGTCAGCCTTTTTTGTAGGTCTGTGGTTCTCAGTCTTTATCTGCCGAGCGTGTGCACAACACGTTTCCATGTGAACACCCTGCCAGTGGTGTGGACCGACTCCGAGATTGGTGTCCTCTCTGTTCTTTCTACTGTAGTTCATCTAAATTGAGAACTCAGTTGTGAACCAAGAGACACCAATTGCCATTGATAGATACCAAATGCCGCATCAACTCCCATTTGCCTATTCTCTGGTTTCAAGGCAGGACGCTGAGGTGTGGTATATCTGATGATTAATGTGTTAGTCAAAATTCCCTATACAAAACCCATTTAGCTGCTATTGGGCCACAGTTTTTATGTGCTTAGCATTTTCTTTCTGGGGAACTTACGGCTTCTGTTCGGTTTCAGGCAACTTGTGGTTTTTGTTTAATTCTAAAAGCACCTTCTGACCTGTACCACCACTTCTTTATTAGGACTTAGCCCCCTTACACGGCTTCTACAACTTTCCCACCTTCCCTTCTTGAGGATCAATTTCTCAGGGTGAGGCAGAAGAATTTGAAAGGGAGACCTAATTAATTATCATTAACTAATTTATCTTACTTAGTCAAACATTCTTTTGCCTAAAGCTGGTGATAAATACAAAGTTCAGGTTCCCTGAGCACATTAACCTACATATCTTGCCCATATAATAAGCTAGATAACTATACATTTGTGTTTAAAATCCTCCACTTTCTAGTTTTGTGACCATGTACTAAATTTCCCTGAGTCTCAGTTGTCTTATCAGTGACTTGTGGGAAAATACCTCCCCTGCAAGTTTAATTTTTTAAATGAAATGAGAATTTTTTAAAAGAAACGAGAAAAATTTTTAAATGATATACATATGCTTATATATATCAGTATGTAGTACAGGGCATGACACACAATATTTCCTTGTGAGTATGAGCATTTTTCCCTTATTTGTCTTTTCAAATGTTTATGTACTGTGTATTTCCCTTTAATTATCTGAATTTTTTATAAGACACATATGTAAGCTCTTTATAATTAGTTTTGATCCACTAACTCAACAAATATTGGCATGTAAAATCCTCAAGACTGCAGGATACTGTGGGAAACACCAATTTGGAAGTTAACACAGTTACCAAACTTGAATCTAATTCTGAATCAATTTAGCGGCATTAGTATTGAAGAAGGAAGAGAAAGGAGTAATGATTGCATTACTTGGAAATGAATGGAGTGTTAGAATGGACTTACAATATATGATGGTACAATAAAAGAGAGATGAGAGAAACACTGGTTTTCTCTGTCTTGATGATAATTTTAACCTTGGAGTTGATATGCTAGAGGGACATTTAGTAAAACTGGCTGTTGGAAAGATAGCCCTAGAGTATGAAAGAGAGGTTAGGTCCAGGATTAAAAAGATCTATCTGTTGGTGAGTCATTGGCTTGAGAATGAGTAGGGTCTCTAGTAGGGAAAGCATGGAAATACGAGTTGAGAGTTAAGGAGAGAACCTTTCAGGATATGCTTAGAAGAGGAAATGGTGAAGTCTGTCATGATGTCTGCTGCATGAAATGGGAGTATGAAGAAGGAGCACCTTTCTAAAATGGGGGTCTGGTATAATCTGACAAAACTGGAGGATAGCAGGCCCATCAGACTGTAATGAAAAATGATAGCAGAAAGGAAGATGCCATCAGTAAACTACAGATGGTTTTAAATGACATACTGAGAGAGTCGATTTTATTTGAAGGTACTGAAAAGTCATCCTTTTGCGTTGAGTAATAACTTGGTAAGAGCTGTATTTTAGAGGAGTAATTCTCCAACCATGTTCCCATGATTTAGCAAGCTGGATTGGTAGTTTTCATTACTGTATTTGAATAATATAGTGTATCTCTAACCTATGAACAATATTAATGATTAGAATGTCCACAATTTTAGATTTTTCTTATGTGATAAAGAAGTAACAAAGAAGTAAAAGCTCAAGTTTTGTTTGGCAGCTTGTGTTTCCCATTGTTAAATGGTAATGGCTGTGCTTTTGAGTTGCTATGTATATCCAGTCATTTTTTTTCTGCTGGCAAAAGTGATAGAACTAAATATGTTGATACTTTGTAGTGACTTTTGTTAAAGACCATTTGTAATTTAGATGAACCCTTACCTATACAAGTATAACAGCCTTACTGGTAATGATAAAAGACTGGAGACAGGAAGATCAATCACCTCGAATCCTTTCTTTTCTTAACTTTGTATTTGGTGGGTGGGCACAAATGTTTTGAATACCAACCAGTATATAATTGAGAATTTGCTATTTGCCCTCAGCAGCAGATTTCTAGAGGACTCAGTTCTGTATAATACAGTTCATATTCTCAATAATCTTAGTTTAACTTGATGAAAACTACTCTAGTGTTATAATTCTGTGACAGTTGTATGTTTAATTGACATAGGTATTCAGAAAGGGAGCAGTCGTCAAGACTTTTTTTTTTATTGTTGGGGATTCATTGAGGGTAGTTGTCAAGACTTCTTAGAGGTAGGGAGACCTGCACTGGATCTCATAGTCAATGCAGAGGGCAGGTAGAGGGTTCCACGTACAATGCGCATGGTCTTTCCTCTGACTGTAGTAGTGGGTATGCATTAGGATATTCTGGACAATTAAGTTAGGATCAGTTAGGTGTGACCAAATCATGAATATAATCCCAAAGTTTAATATTGTCTTAAACAATCTTAAAATTAGCTAAATTATTATTCTTTCTTTATATAACTCTTCAAAGTTTTAAAAAGGAACATTTGACTCCTCAAATCGTTTTTTTGGTTTAATGTGTCTGTAGTTAGTTCAACTAGGGTGTTTCTATAATTAGTCATTTCTTAGAATTAGAAAACAAATATAATCGACTATTTTGACAATCTGTGCTTACCTATTCTGTTATCTTTATTTTCTGAGAATAAGTTTGGTAAAATCCATTCATTCAAAAGTATTTGGTGAGCATCTTCATTGTGGCTAGCAGTGAACACCAAAGGATATCTCTGCCCTTATAGGCCTTATATTCTATTAACTTGTCAAGGGAAATGGCAGGGAATGGGAAGTGGGCATGAAAATGGTCATTTAAAGAAGGGAGATCAAATTGTAATTTGCGATTCAGTGGCCAGAAAGGGTTAACTAAAAAGATATTTCTTCAGAACCAGTGAGCAAAAGTTAACAATGAATATGTCTGACAGTTCTCTAAAAGCTTTAACAATTGGTTTTTCTCATAAGAATATATTTGCTTGGATATGACGGGGAACAAAAAAGAAATGCTTTATCTCTTGTGCTTACTCAATGCTGTTTTCAGATGAATGCACTGGATACCCTTGGTCAGACCGCTTTGCACCGAGCTGCCCTAGCAGGTCACCTGCAGACCTGCCGCCTCCTGCTGAGCTATGGCTCAGATCCCTCCATCATCTCCTTACAAGGCTTTACAGCTGCGCAAATGGGAAACGAGGCAGTGCAGCAGATTCTAAGTGGTGAGTTCTGATAGATAAGCAGTGTGTGACACGCCTTTTATTCCATTTCCACTGAAATACACAGTCAAACGTTGCCATGTTTTCTTTGCCTTTTCTTGCTTGTAGTTTACCTAAGGCCTTCCACATGTTCCTTTTTTTGTTAGGGTAAGGCAGGTATGAGAAGCTGGAAGCAAGTACACTTTTTAATTTTTTTAGTTTTAAATTGAAAACCTAATTCATGAATGTTATGACTTAAAGTTCATAAACAGTGTAGAATTGTGGTAGCTATAAAATTTATCAAATAGAGAAAATTACAAATCATTTATATGGTAATGACCTTTAATTCTTATGTATAATATTCTCACCTTTTTGTAATTCTTAATTAACTTCATTGCACTACTATGAAATTATCTTGTCTTTGCCTAGTTTAAATTAAAATTGTAAAATCTTGCTGAATGTTGCAGTGCCTGCCCAGTATAGCGTTAGATATTTTAACTACCTGTACTTAGTTTATTGAGGGAGAGCAAACATAAACTGATAGGAGAATAAACTCTGACTTCGTAAGTCTCCAAATTAGAGGGAATTACAGTGTACCTACTAAAAAATGATAAAATAGATTCAAAAGAAATTCAGTATAAATGATTCTTTTCCCGACCTTTTAATTTTGTCTATGGATTATATCTGCAATATAATAACATAACAAACTAGAAATGTAAGATGGACAAGGCCACAGACTGGGAGTCCAAGGTCTTGGTTATCTTTTCCTCCCTCTACCCCCAGTGGTTTCTAACTCCGTCAGGCACAGTGCTGCCTTTTTATAATGAATATTTGATGGCATCCCCTTTACTATTGAGAAATGAAACTCATAGACATGTGGTTTATTACAAACGTTTTAAGATAGAAACATAAAATCCTTGCAGACAAATGAAGCCCTCCCAGCAACAATGAAAAGTTGACCAAGTTGAAACTTGTACAGGTGAATCAGAAAGGATGCTGTTGACTGTGTTTCTTGGAAGTAAAATAATGGACCATAACACAGGCTTGTTGCAAAACTTTCATAAAATGACCCACATAAAATGACCTAACTATACAGGTGTCTTCCCAAAACCTCTATGAAATACCCAAACTATAATAGAAAGTAACATGTAATTATTAATGTAACTGCTTGGGCATGAGTACACTAGGAGTAAAAGAAATTATCCCCATAAATTTCTAAAGCCCCCCCCCCCCCAAGACGTACAGCCCACTTGAGAAGCATTGCTATTTGCAAAAATAAGGAACCTTCCAAGGCCTATAGAGATTTTGATATGTGCGTGTTGTCAGAGCTGGGTCAGAGCCAAACAGCCTCATAAAACTAATTGTACAATATTGTGAAAACTTTTGAGGACTTACTTTTTCAGCTCTAATTTATTCTTAGATGGTGATCATTCTACCTCAGTCTTAGGTGATGATTTTTATTGAGAACCACTGAATTTTAAGTTAATTTCTTACGCATTTAACCACAAATGAGGCAAACATATAGCTATTGCATCAAAATTTATAATACTGTGCATAATTTTTAGACATAATTAACAAAATGGAGAAGAAAGGATTGAATAAACAAGCAGATTAGATCCATCTGCTTTTAAAGTGTCTTCTACATGAATGCCTTTGGAATATGTGAGTTCTGGAAAAAGAAAATTAAATACTGAATTACAAATGAAACATTTTTCTTTAATTAGTTGGAAAATTCTGCTTTCAAAATTGATTTTTAAAATAAGATATTATATAGATAATGCTTAATTTAGGAGATGCGAGAACTTTTTAGTTTAATTTTTCATATTCTTTTTTCATCTGGATAACTAATACAAACAAAAATATATGGTAACGTGTTGCCCCTTTTCTGCTAAGTATTATTATATGATCAAATAGTTTATCTGCCATTAAAGAATTCTTACAGTTTATGCTGTAAAAGCCACTCTCCTGAACAAATCACTTTAGACTAGAAATACTAAAGTATTTCTTATGAAATCTAATTTTTTTTAAGTTTTATTTATTTATTTATTTATTTATTTATTTATTTATTTTGAGAGAGTCTCACTCTGTTAACTTCGGTAAAGTGCTGTGATGTCACACTTCCAAGTCTTGGGCTTAAGTGATTCTCTTGCCTCAGCCTCCCAAGTAGCTGGGACTACAGGTGCCTGCTACAATGCCCTGCTATTTTTTGTTGTTGTGGTTGTCATTGTTTAGCAGGGCCCCAGCCAAACCCGCCAGCCCTGGTGTATGTGGCTGGTGCCCTAAACACTAAGCTGTGAGCGCCAAACCATTCTTCTGAAATCTCAAACCTTTTCATAGCATCACTTGATCTTCCCACAGTCTTAAATCTTCTAACTTTCACTTTATAAGTGCAAAAACTAAGCTATTGCATGTCCAAAGTTACAGATAATACAGCATAATTTAGGCCTCCTGGAGCTCAGTCCTTTTGTGTTGTGTGTGTACCCATTTAAAAACCACATTTAATGCCCATAAGCATACTTCGGTTGATACATTAGAAATTATTTTCTTTGAAAACCTATTTTTGGGCCAGTGTGAAATGCATTTGTGGTTTCTTTGTAGAGGATTATTCAAAATACCTCATTTGTTAGCCTCTAAATTTAATAGCCCCATTTAATTATATTCTTTTTAGCATTGATATCATACCTTTCAGTTATATAGACATTTTAAATTGCATTTCCCTAAAGCCATTCAATAAATGTGAATTAAACAAATGTCTGTTTTCGGTAGGCCTTTTGTTCACTGATTATACTAAGATCATTTTGATTTCAGGAGTAGTACTTCTGTTTTATATTGAAGTCATTGAGACTAAAAAGAAAAATTAAACCTTGAGTACCAAAAGTCAAGTGGCTTCCCTGGGTTTATATAATAAACCTGTGGCATTAGAAGATAAGGAGATTCCAGTAAGAAAAATCCAAATCCGTGGCAAAGCTTTGCTACAAAACTTTGTGAAACCAATATATCATAAAAATGTTGTTGGTCTTCTGGTCGTAGGTTTTCTTACTTTGCCAAATTTGTGACCAGCAAACTTGAGGGGTGGAGCAGTAGAGATAGAAAGGGATTTGCATATACTGCAATTTATTTAAATTTGGTTTAGGATCAGATGGATATAGATTTAAATAAGAACACACTTCTTACCTGAAAAAGATTGGGGAAACTCCTATATTAGACCTCAGAAATTTTTGACCCTTTAATCTTCTTCAACTTACCAAGTAATTTTTCCTCCTTAACTACTCAGAGATTGTTTAAGAACCCCCAGTAACCTTCCCTTTCTTTTGTGCAGAGAGTACACCTATACGCACTTCTGATGTTGATTATCGACTCTTAGAGGCATCTAAAGCTGGAGACTTGGAAACTGTGAAGGTAAGGCAGTGCTCTTAATGTCTGGGATGGCACTGTTAAGTTTTGCTAACTAATTCTTTTTAAGCTTCTAAGAATGACTTCTCATCCTAACAAAAAGGATGGGCAAAGAAGACTCATAGGCAGGAAAAAGCCTTCATAGTAAATACACACACACACACACACACACACACACACATATACATACACACGTGCTTTTTAGTCATTTTTTTTTAGGTTGCAAGAAAGCACTCTTAATTTCACTTACAATAATTAAAATGTTATTTTTGGCCCCATTAATAAATATATAAACTAGCTCAAGCCCAAATATTAGTAGGTTAACATTTGAAATGATATTTCTTGATATTTTTCCAAAGATTTACACATTTATTATAGGAAAACATTCTTGTGATCCCTCAGCCATTGTAATTATCATGTGCAGTAGGTGGATTTTTCTTTATATGTAACTCTACTTGCCAAGAAAATTTTATGAGTCTCTAATAAGAACCAGTGGTTATAGATTTAACCCTAACAAAATACCATAGACTTGGTAATTTATAAGGAATAAAAATTTATTTCTCAACAGTTCTAGAACCTAGGAAGTCCAGGATCCAGGAACCGGCCAGTCTGGTTTCTGCTGGGCATCACTTGAGCTTTGTCTCTGCTTCCAAGATGGAGCCTTGTTGCTCCATTTTACAGAGGGAATAAATGCTGTATCTTCACATGACAGAAGGCAAAAAAGGCCAAATGCTGTATGCAGCAGCTTTTATAAGGACCATAATCTTACTCATCAGGGAGGAACCATCATGAACTAAACACCTGCTAAAGCCCCTCCATACCTCTTAGTACTACTGCAATAGGGATTAAGCATCAGCATGAATTTGGGGAGGACACAAACTTTGAACCATAGCACCCCTACTCAGGATATTAGTAGAAATAGAGATCTTTACAGGTTCTTAGTTTTTCTCTTATAATAATAGCTCATTACAGTGACAGGAGAACAGTAAATCTGGTAAATGGGTAGAAACCCGCCCCTGTTCTACCTTGTACTCTGTCACTGTGTTCTCTACTTTATTTGCCCTTTCTGATTCTCATTACTTTTCTTACTGTTTCCTTGAAGTTAGATCATTAAGAAAGTGAGCAATGATGTATGATGGAGTATAAAGACCAAGAAATTAAAAATCCGTAAAACAGAGTGTGAGTCTTTATTCTACCCCTTACCAGCTCCTTGAAAAGGATAAGTCACTTAAGGTCTCTGAGACTTGGTTTATTTATCTGTAAAATAAAGATAATGATCAACTTCATATACAGGGTGGCCATAAAGTTCATGTGCAGTTTAAAGTTGCACATAAACTTCATGGCCACCCTGTATAATAACCCTCTCTGAAGAATATGATGCTCTTTATAAACTGTAAATTATTTAAATGTTGTCATTATTACATAGTACATATCTTGCTGCCAGTGATACAACCTTTCATTGCTTACTTTGCTTCCTCCTGCTTTGTAAACAAAATTTAGCTTGTAATTTAAGTTTTGCTGAAATGGTAGCATTCAAAGAAAAGGAGACAAAAGAGATATAGAGGACATCTCTGTGGGAGATGAAAGTAAAGGCCAAGAACTAGAGTATGATTAAAATCATTTTGACTTGTAAATTTAACAAATAACTCCCCCAAATCAAGTAAAGCACTGTTAGATCCTATGGGCCAAGTGAGTGCCCCAAGCAGAAAAATAAATTTTTCTAGAGTCTTTTTGCTTTCTTGACTCTACTTCTCTAGTCAACTGGGGACGGTCTTACTTGAAGAATGGCGGAGAGCATGCTAGAACAAGCAGATACGCTGTGACAGACAGTCCAGGGTGAAGAGGCCCATAAAGATGAAAGAGCAAGGCATTGTTTGCTGTACTGTCAGTTTTTCTGTTGGATTAAAACTTTGATCAGGAAATGTTGAAAAAGATTAAATTACTTTGTCTGTAGTAAAAGTACTTTTAGTCACTATAAAGCTAAGCATAATATTGATTTTTAAACATCATATTCATTACAAAATTTTAATTTATCCAAGAGCCTTTATTATTTGGAGCAAAATCTGTGAATAAATATTAATGTTCTTTTTGTGTTTGTCTGTGTATGTGCACCATAAAAGCAACTTTGCAGCCCTCAAAATGTGAATTGCAGAGATTTAGAGGGCCGACACTCCACCCCCCTGCACTTTGCGGCAGGCTACAATCGCGTGTCTGTCGTGGAGTACCTTCTGCACCACGGTGCTGACGTCCATGCCAAAGACAAAGGGTATGTCTTGGAATCTAGCTGTTTGGGATTTATTCTCTTCATATTTGGGGGGGGGGGGGGGAGTTAAACAATTTTGAAGTCTTAGATATTTCCGCTATTAAAAAAGTAATGTGTGTTTTTTGTTTAAAAGGTAAGTTAAAGGATTCTGGAAGTATACAGTACAGATGGTGAAAATTCCCTGTCAGCCTACCCCCTAGAGATGTAACATTAAAATTTTGTATGTAATTATCCAGATATTCTAAATGATGTATGTGCTAGTGTATGTGTCGTGTGGTGGTGGTTTTTAACACAAATGATGGTGTCATTTTATTTAGTCTTTGTGGTTTCCTTTCCATCTAGTAGTATTTCTTGAATGTCTTTCCATATTCATAGTTTATTTCATCCTTTTAATGCCAATATATACTATTTTATTATTTTATACAAATATTTTATAGTTTTATATAGTTTAAAAGTTATTACTTATCCCCAGTTTTTTGCTATTAAAAATGTATACTCTTGTCCAAAAAAAAGTTGCCCATCCCAAGGTCACCGGTATTACTAGGAATATAATTTTATTTTTACCACTTTAGATATCTTATATTTTTATATTAGTTTGCTAGATTATTTGAATTCATCTAGACAAAGCTTAAAGCAGCCACAGAAGCTACTTAAAAATGTGAGAAGAGAATTTTAACTAATATGGATTTCCATATTCTGAGTTCATTTCATACCATCTTCAAGTAATCCAGCACCTTTCTATGCAATTGCATAATAGAGAATAGTAGACTAAACAGGTGAAGCTTTAAGTAACCATCATGTGTTTATTTATCCTTTTAAAGGGGCACATCAGACACGAATATTCAATAACAATATTAGTAGCTCCTTCAAAGTGCTATAAAACATTGGACAGCATTCAACATTTGTTTCTATTACCCATTTTGGCATTTAGCATATTTCATTGCAAAACAACAAAAAAAGGCATTTGATCTCATTGTTTTTGCCCTGTCTTAATTAAGTGTATTCTTTTGATGCATCCTTTTTTTTTTTATTGGAACATCTTTTGGCTTTTTAGAATGTCAGCTAAATCAGAACTTAGGGTCATGTCAGATATGTGTAGTTTCCTTATTTCTTATTTGACTGGAATTTTTAATTGATGTCAGCATTTTTCTTCCTGAATACTCTACTGAATCACTTGGATTGTGTGTTTTCATTGCTTGGCATCTCAATGTTTAAGCCTATGCACAGAAACCACCACTGAATCATTATGATTTTTTAAATAAAAAAATAAATAAAGGGTAGAACTGACCTACATAAGTTGAATTGCATTATATACTTTGTAAGTGCATAATTTTTCGTTAGTAAAATTTGAATGGAAGAAAACCTGAGACATGATAAAGCCAGATTGTTGATTAGTTATTTCTGAAATCACTTTATAGTGACTTTTATATCAATAAGGTGAAAATCTGAATTAAAAGTATTGTGATGGAGCTTTATCTCATGCATATGTGAATACGTATACATATGTAATATTTTAAGGATAAGGATTGCTTTAACATACATACCCATCCACCAAAAACGTATAAAAAGTCCTTACACTGAAATGACATTTTTGAAATCATTAATCCTTATTTAAAAATGGATGATTATTTCTTAAAGAACAGAAAAGAATTGTTGCTTTTTAAGTAGTATTCAGTATAGTCAGGGTCTTAGAAGAATAGGATTACAGTAGAACCTCCATAGTTGACCACCTCCTTAAGTTGACCTAATTTTCATAGACAAAACATGTACCACATGTACGTCTTAGTAGAGTGGGCCTATTGCCTTATGTTGGCCACCTCTTTATGTTAACCAATTTGTAACAGTCTCATGGGACTTACAGAGTTTCTACTGCACTTTTGTTATAAGAATCATTTTAACTCAAAGATTTGTTTTATGACTTTAAGATAATTTTCTTTTGTTTAGCGGCTTGGTGCCCCTTCATAATGCCTGTTCATATGGACACTATGAGGTAGCTGAGCTTTTAGTAAGGCACGGGGCTTCTGTGAATGTCGCGGACCTGTGGAAATTTACCCCTCTACATGAAGCAGCGGCTAAAGGAAAATATGAAATCTGCAAGCTCCTTTTAAAAGTATGTAGTTAAAAGTTATAAAAATAAAGTAATTGTATTATATTTTGGTTATTACTTGAAACGAAATTGGGAGTGTTTTATCCTATTAAGAATAATAAGTGCTATAGAGACTGCATTATCTGATTTGTTTTGTGTTTTTGGGGGGGGGGGGGGAGACAGCATCTACACCCTGGGGTAGAGTGCTGTGGCATCACAGCTTACAGCGACCTCTACTTCTTGGGCTTAAGCAATTCTCTTGCCTCAGCCTACCAAGTAGATGGGACTACAGCGCCTGCCACACACCTGGCTATTTTTTGGTTGTAGTTGTCATTATTGTTTGGCAGGCCAAACAATATATAGTTTTATATAGTTTAAAAGTTATTACTTATCCCCAGTTTTTTGCTATTAAAAATGTATACTCATTTGAACCCGCCAACTACAGTGTATGTGGCTGATACCCTAGCCTCTGAGCTACAAGCGCTGAGCCCCGGCTATTTTTTTTTGTTGTTGTTGTTATTATAGTTGTCATTGTTTGGCAAGCCCAGGCTGGATTCAAACCTGCCAGCTTCTGTGTAAGTGGCTGGCGCTCTAGCCGCTGAGCTGCAGGTGCTGAGCCTGCATTTTCTGTTTTACAGGAGACCATTTACATGTGTTACCATGATATTTACATATTTTTGAGTAGTGCTGAAGTGAATTTCAGAACTTTTTTGATTAAATGCATGTCATCAAAGTAGGGTTTGGAAAGAGTTGAAATCATTTGGATTGCTTATACTTTCAGTATTAATATCAGAAAAAATATGCAAGGAGAAACAAGTTTTTCCATCAAGTTGATTTTTTTTCTTACTGGATATTTTATTATTATGGAACTCATTCTTCATTATTAAAAATTATTTAAACATTTTATCTTAGAACTTTTTAAATATAAAGTTATCTCTAAATAAAATTATTCATATAGATTTTGAGGATATGTAAATTAGTAATGTGAAATAGTAAAAATTAGTAGTTATATGAAACTAATGATAACTTTATGTTCCTTTTAAGTTAAAATATTTTGAAAATGACCAGACATACATATTTGTCGTTTTTTCTTTTTATTTAAACTAGAGAAAAAAAGGTTCTCATTAGATATATGTAAAATTATTCTCCTATCACTTTTATGGTATTGAATATATATTTATTTTATATTATTTTTTATTTTATTTTATTGACAGTGTATCACTTTGTCACTCTTGGTAGAGTGCCATGGTGTGACGCCTGACAGCAACCTCACACCTCAAACTCTTGGGCTCAAGTGATCCACTTGCCTCAGCCTCCCATCTAGCTAGGACTAGAGTCGCCTGCCACCACACCCAGCTCTTTTTTAGAGATGGGGGTCTCACTCTTGCTTAGCCTGGTCTTGAACTCCGGAGCTCAGGCAATCCACCCGCCTTGGCCTCCCAGAGAACTGAGAGTACAGGCATGAGCCACCGTGCCCCGTCTGAATACGCAGATCAGTTGAGAAGAACACGATAGTTAATACTCATTTTTATTGTCACTGGTTGGTAAGAAATAACTTCTACAGCATTGTGAATCCATTGTCTAGCTTGGCTTATTTTTAATTTCCACAGCAGTCTACATCAGGCCCATAATAAAAATTCTTTACATTTATTTACTTTATCTCATACATATTAGGCAATTACACTTTTAAAATCAGAGTAATTTTTAATACATTAGTACCTATTTTATGATAATGTGTTGAGACTTACTATGAAAAGATAAAAAAAATTACTAAACTTTTTTCATAGTGAAGGCATTTAGAATTAAGTGCTTTTTTCACTTCCTTTTCTGTCTTCTTTTTCATAATATGTGTAAGTATCTTATGTAATTGAAGTCTGATCAAAATTAATGTTCTTAAAAGGAAAAGTTTTCCAAAGATAACTGAAAGGCTGAGAAATAGTACATGATATGACAAGTAAAAGATGCTTAACACCCTCCTCTTCATCACCATCCATCTGGAGGTGCTGATTGAGTAGTAGTTAGAAAGCTGACCCAACATGTTGCTGAGTAGAGAAATAGCAAAATTAGTAAATACGTGCATGCCTCCAGACCTACCTACAGAACATACAAGCCCCATTTGATTGGTTTTTCTTCTTTGTAGCATGGAGCAGATCCAACTAAAAAGAATAGAGATGGAAATACACCTCTGGATTTGGTAAAAGAAGGAGACACAGACATTCAGGACTTACTGAGAGGGGATGCTGCCTTGTTGGATGCTGCCAAAAAGGGCTGCCTGGCAAGAGTGCAGAAGCTCTGCACCCCAGAGAACATCAACTGCAGAGACACACAGGGCAGAAACTCTACTCCTTTGCACCTGGCAGGTAAGTGTCACCATTGCTACCAAGTCTCCTTTTTATTTTTCTTGGATACGTAATGCAGTTTACTAGAAGATGAAGGCAATGCTAAGCATGAAGAGACTACTTAGTAAATGCAAGGAATTGCTTATTATAAGTGCTCTCAATTTTGTGATATTTGTTTTTGAAACAAATTAACATTTTATGGTCCATATTATTTGTGTACATGTATGTATATTTTTCTTTTTAAACTGACATGTTTGCCTTCTTTTGTTTAACTCTAATAGCAGGCTACAACAACCTGGAAGTAGCTGAGTATCTCCTAGAGCATGGAGCAGATGTTAATGCCCAGGACAAGGGGGGTTTAATTCCTCTTCATAATGCAGCATCTTACGGGGTGAGCTTGCTAAAGTTCTAGAAAACTTCCCTGATGTTTACTACTTTATTAAAATATGTACTGTGCACAAAGTAAGTAATTAACCAGTAGCATAGTTTAGTACAATTTTACTCTACTCAGAGCTTTTTCTTGCCTTCCCAGTTAAATTTAACTATGTTTTGGCCAATGACCATGCTTTAATAGCTTTTTGGTGTATCCACATTATCTAGCACAGTAACAGGTGTGTAATGGGACTCAGTTAATATTTACTGATAAAGGTATTTCTGGACTTTCCTTCAAGTAGAGTTTAGGAACTATAAAAGCCTATGTAGGTTTGGAAATTACAATGGCTTAGTTTATTATCAGCATCTTAAAAACGTACAAATCACTGGGCACCGTGATGCACACCTGTAGTCCCAACTACTTGAGAAACTAAGGTAGGAAGATCACTTTAGCTCAGGAGTTTTTGAGGCCAGACTGGGCAACACAGCAAGATTACATCTCAAAAAAAAAAAATAAGGTCTAGTAGAGCAATTGGTATATATGATTTCATGGAGTTTGAGTTGCTAAAACCCCCCACTGCAAGTCCAGAGTCATCCTTTAAGTACTGTACCTGCAATGATCAGTTGTAAGAGGAAGAGGAATGCGTTGCAGGGCCTCACTGCAATTTGTTGGAACTGATTGACAGGAAGTAGGTAGCTAAGGTCCCGTCAATCCTGATGGATCACTGCAGCAGAAAGAGATGGAGGCTCCTGGTTGTCTCTTCATCCACTTAATCCCTACTTCACTGTAAAAGTCCACAGTTGCAGGCAGCGCCTGTGGTTCAGTGGGTAGGGTGCCGGCTCCATATACCAAAGGTGGTGGATTCGAACCCGGCCCTGGCCAAACTGCAACAAAAAAATAGCTGGTGTTATGGCGGGTGCATGTAGTCCTAGCTACTCGGGAGGCTGAGGCAAGAGAACTGCCTAAGCCCAAGAGTTGGAGGTTGCTGTGAGCTATGACGTCACAGCACTCTACCGAGGGCGATAAAGTGAGACTCTGTCTCTAAAAAAAAAAAATCCACAGTTGCCAGATTGTACCTCCCAGGTGTTCTCACAGTTGAAATTGCTGTTAATGAGGATGGTTTCTAGATTTGCCAAAGGCTGACAAACTGTAAATAGAAATTTAAACACCTTGATCTCTGTGTTCTCTCCCCCTGCTATCTCCTCTCTTGCCTTTCATAATGAGACTGTCATCTTCTCAGACCCGTTCTGCAAAGACCAGTATTTCAAGGAGATGACAAATTGGAGTGGGAATGCTGTGAAGAAAGCCAACAATCCAGTTTTGAGTTGGTCTGTTAAGAATGTCATAAATTAATTGAAAGGATTATATTTAATAAACATGTTATTAGTACTGAAATCCTTTTAAAACTATAGTATTTAAAATTCCCTTTCCAAAAATGATTATTCTTTTATTAAAATTATTAGAATTTTTTTAACCTTTTTTCACATAGGATTCTCAATTTCACTGAACAACAAATATTTCTACCAAAACCCCGGCATGCTTAATATTGACTGCTAACATGCTGCATATATATTTACGTATACTCCTGTTACTCTTAAGTTATACCAATGCATGTAGTGAGGTGTCATTTGGAGGCGAACGTTCATCACTTCCTTCTCTCCATATTGTACTCTACTAATCTCTTTACTAAACTTCAGTTAAGGGTTTATAAAGCTGATGAGATCAGTAGAACTTAGAGTCTCATATCTTCTCTATAAATCTCCTAATTTGTAAGGCTAGGTGGTGGCAATTATAAAAGTGACCTATCTAATAAAGCTTATGTTATGCTATCAACTGTGTAAACTACACTAGATCCCATACATTGGATGTAAGGAAGTTCTGTCACCTCAATGTTCACAGGTTTTGATCCTAATTCTTCTGATGGAAAAAATGTTTAGCTGTTACTTACTCTACATGTATGTCGTTTAACAACCAGTGTGGGGGGAATAAAATTTACTATGGGTCTCTTTTGCAGCTAGAGTAATGTGGTGTGCCTTAGTTCATGCCTGCTTATAGCTGTCCTGCATAATCTCCTGACGAGAAGCCCACTGTTCCATTTCTCATTACTTTCTTTCACCATTTTCCATAATTCCTGCTCTTCTTTTCTAATGCCAAGTGAAAAAAAAAATGCACACAGTTTATCAGTTTCTTTTTATGCTTTCCTGTTTGTTAAATCTCTTCTGGTTAGCTTTTCGTAAATGAAGGCAACTTAATGAGGTAAAAATGAACAAAACGTTCTCTAGGTTATTTAGAGGGCATTTGATGGAGGTTTGGGTTAACTTTATTCAATCTAACCTTGTATTAAAGAATGCTAATGAGCTAGATAATGTGTTTATCACTGGTATTTTTCCCTCGTGGGTGGATTATTTGAGTCACTCTAAAAAAAATTCTTCATGTGTTAAGCTTATAAATTCAAAAATCAAATGTTTGCGAGCCAGTGATTATGAGCAGTTATTATTCACTGAAACCTTTATTTGGTGGTTCCTAGACTTGTTTTGTTTTTATCATCAAATTTTTCATGTGTGCAACCCACTCCCCTCAGTCATCTCTCCTGACACACGATGACTCTCAGTTGCAATCCTCCCCATTGAGAACCTCTGCTCTACTAAATGATTTTATTTAATGCCATTTGTAACCTTATAATCTATTATCAGTAACCATATTGAATCAGTATTTCTCTTAATCTCAATTAATAGACTTAAAACAAAGACTAATATTAACACAATGTAAAACTTTAAAAAGCTATTTTGTCTTCCCTTGGCTAAAGGGTAGGTACAACTATGTTTTAATTATCTGTAGGTATATAAACCTAGGTGTCTTTCTAAAGTTCCTTTTTCTTCATTCTATACATACGCCTTGGCTGAATATTTAAATGAAATTATAGGGCTCCAGTCTTTATTTTTCTGTAAGGTGGCAAAACACTGGTTATGTTTTATTTATCCTGTGAATCTGATGATGCTTTATCTGGCCCGGCCGTAGGCATTCATTTTGGAAAGTAGATGGTTTTGTGGCACTTTGTCTGGAATAGAGGTTTCTATACTAAACATAGAGCAGTTACAGGTATAGCATTACCTAATGTCGTCAGACTCGCTCCTATTTTCAGCTTGCCAGGGAAATGGCTCCTGTGTGTTAGCCTCACAAGATCCTGCAGGCATCTGTAGTGTAATAGAAAACCTAAACTTGAGATCTGGGATCGAGTCTTTACTCTTCTGTTGAATAACTCACGAGTCTTCAGCAAGTGCCTCAATTTTTCTAATCTTCAGTTTTCTCACTAGTAAAAGTTGAATAGTTGAGTGCTAAGACCTTCTCACCAGGGTATTATGATGAGCAAAAGAGACTGTGCATGTGGAATGCACATTCTGTAATCAAAGGCCCAATGCAAGGTTATCTGATGTTAGTATTATAGAATGGCTGCCCACGGCTGATGCACTGAGCCTAGGAATACTACCTGCGTGTATCAGCTCCGTGTCAGCGTTAAATAGTCACAGATTAATTGACTAGCCTGGGGATAAAATAGTAATATGAGATATATGTGAAACTACAAAAAGTTATTTACATGCTACTATTTATTGGTAATTGTTCTTTGGTGCATATTTACATTTTTCCTCTAAAGATCTCAATCTGCTCTCTTGTCTTTGGGCCTTGCCCCCTCAGTTTTTCCAAATGGAAAAACAAACATATAGTTTAAGAAGCTTCAATAAAAGTTACAAGTGTCATGAGAGCTAATATGAATGGTGATATGCCCTTATTCTGGTTAGTGTTCTTTATATGAGTACTATAATGCCTTGTACTATTTTTGAGTACACATTCATGACACAGTTCATTTTTCTGCTATTCAGTAAATGTAAAACATTGGCATTTATTTATTACCCCAAACAAGTAATTTTCTCTTATAAGGCTAAATCAATTAGCTGATTAGTTTACTTTCTCAGCTGTTTCATTTTCCAAGGTTTTCTCTAAAATACATAATATTTGGGAGATTTCATGGCATCATTTTAAGAAAGGCTCTGTATAATTAAATGGCTCTCACTGGAGCCCAAGCAGATTTCTTTTCCCCTTACTTCCCGTCTTTTAAAAATTAAATTAAGGGCTTCTCAGTCTTTTTATGTTGTATTTGTCATGAAAAGTATTTTGTCTTACAACTGTATTATAAAACTATATTAAGCTGGCGTTTTTAAACCTTCCAACAGAGTTCAGTTCCTTTTCTAAACCTTCCAGTTCAATATTTTGCTCTTACATAGTGTATGGAATAGAACTTGTTTATTGCACTGTCAGCCTTAAATTTCAGCTACTATTTTTGCCTCAGTGGTATAGCTGTTTGAAAAAATTAAACAGCTTAGGAATTGTGTTTTTAGTCTATTTGGGTGGTAATATACTCTTTCCTATTCATTGCCCTTTCAGACATTTGTCAACAAATTCAACAAGCATGTAATTGTTTTCTGTAAGCATAACTATAAATTCAATATAAAGAAAGTTTAATAATACATTCCAGATATAGTTCATTTTATACATATATACACATTCACAAACACGTAATTTTCCTTGGACTATCTAATTTTGAGAGCCTATGTAAATTATTCTACCAAATTGTATTATTCTGCAAATAAGCATGGGAGTAGAATAAAATTAATCATCAGAAACACTGTTTAAATAGCTTATAACTTTACTGGGAAGAAGCTTGAAATTATTTCATGCTTTTGGATTAACTTAACAAAAATTGCTGTCTTTGCTCTATATATATATCCTTTGAATAATCTTATCAATTAATGATTAATAATAATCCTGTGAATTAAGGGAGATAAATTTGTAGGTTTGAGTTTAAGTGATTTTGATAGTACATGTGTATCACAAAGGATACATCTGTTTTCATCTTTTGTGTTAGAAAATCTAAAAATAGTTCAACTGTAGAATCAATTTTATGATGCCATCATAATCCCCAAAGGATCACAAAGCATAACCTATTCCCAGAAGCCCTAGGCTGATTGTCTTATTCTGCTGCTTTTCTTTTCTTTTTCTTTATATTTTGGAGGAGGAAGGCTTTATATTGTCAGCAAAGGTGGAACTTTTCTTAGGAATTGACTGTCTATACCTTTAAATTTAATTTTCTTTACTTTTTGTTTTTTCCAGAAGTACTCTTCCCCAAAGTTAGTAAATACAGATATTTGGGTGTTGCATAAAAAACTTTAATACTACCTCAGAAAAAGTGCCTGTTCTTTTTGCAGTGAATGTCTTCAAGAGTGCAGAGAAGATTACATCTTAAGGAAGTTATGAAGTAACATGCCTTAAATTATATATTGGGATCTTTCTTTCTTCACCTTCCCTATCTCTTCCCATTCTTAGAAACGTCCACTTGAAAAAAACTCAAGATATTTTAGTTGGCAGCAGCATGAGTTAGAAATACATTCCCATTTAATTACCAAAAAGGATCCAAGTTATACCAAGAAATATATTCATAGGGAACACAAATGTGCCAGTCACACAAAATTATAGAAATATGAAGTTGAAATAGATTTCAGAAACACTTCGGCCTAACACCTTTAAATATGTTTATAAAAATATGCCAGTTATTTTTGATATTCTTAAAGTCCTAATTGTTACATCAGTATTACCTATACATAATTTATTATCTTATTTGGGGAAGAAGCTAAAACCTTTTGCCATGCAGAGCTCTTATTATTTGAGAAAACCTGTTCTCCTTGGAACTTACGCTACCCCGGGTTGTGTGTCCTGCCTTTTGTAATTCTGTAGTGCTTGTTTCTCTTCTCTCCCATTCTTCTTTGCCAAAATATTGTTGTTCTCAATGCATTAATCCCCCTTGCAATTGTCTTTCATATTCCTTTTCATAGTGAGTTCATTATCAGGTATTTACATTGATTAATCCTGTCTCCCACTTTGTCATCTCCCTAGATTACAATACCAGGCCTTTCACGGGAGTTGAGCAAATGTTTGTTTGGTGGGAAATGGGCAGGAGAGCGAAGTGAATAAATAAATGATGCCCTCTCACCTGCACTCTAGTCTTCTCTGTCAGACCATTTATAGGACCGCAAAAGCTGCCCACCCCAAGTGAACTTTGTCTTAGATTTTCGTGCCTACTTACACTTTTATGACTTCAGTCCTATTAATAGTTCTACCTTTGCTTTTTAATCTTCCTTCCAAAAAACTGTGGTCACCTTTGACTTTTCTATCTCTTTCTTCTTGGGTTACAAATTTGTCTTTTTCAACCCAATTTTTTTTTTCTTTCAAATTTTCTCAGATTTAATCCTTCTTTCCCATTCTTCTGTTACCATCACAGTTCAATGTTCTCATAACCTCCTGCCTAGGTTATTAGTGTATCCGCTGCTAACATTTTCTCACTCCTAAATCATGGATGCCATAAACTAATTTTTATGAAATGTTGTTTGGGTATGTTAATTTTTTGAAGGCTAAAACGAAAACAATGAGAATCTTTGAAGTAAGTGTTTCAATAAATAGATCAGGTTGCAGTGGGTTAAAAGAAAAATGGGAAGGTAGGAAGAGGAGCCGTGTGTATAGAATGCTCATTTGAAAAGCTGGGCAGGTAGCTCAGACCATTGATAGAAGCCTTGGGGTCGGGTACTAGTTTCACTTCACATATTTATGTTTAAGATAAACCTAAATATATTAAGGGCTGTATTTGTTTTTAAAGCCCATAAATCATTACAGAGTGAAAGAATACTTGAGGAAATGAGGTTTTAGAGGCGGCAAGAAAAGATGAGTCCACAGTACAGGTAGATGGATCAAAAAAAATGTTTTTTCCTAAGAAAACTTCTATAAAGGATGAGAATACAGAGAGAGGGTGAAATCATTAAATAAAAATTAAATAAGTGTAGGTGTGGTGTCTCATGCATTCTGGGAGGATTGCTTGAGGCTAGGAGGCTGAGATGGGAGGATTGTGTGAGGCTAGAAGGTAGAGGCCACCCTCAGCAAGAACAAGACCCATCTCAATTAAAAACAGAAAAACTAACTGGGCGCTGTAGCAGGTGCCTGTAGTCCCAGCTACTCAGGAGGCTGAGGCAGGAGGATTGATTGAACCCTGAAGTTGAGGTTGCTGTGAGCCGTAGCCTGAGGCAACACAGTGAGACTCTCAATGAGTAAGTACATGCATACATACTTAGGAACAGATGTACAAACGTGCCTGATAGTATGTCCAGTGAACTAGATGATTTCATTCTTTTTTTTGTTGTTGTTGTTGCAGTTCAGCCGGGGCTGGGTTCTAACCTGCCACCCTCGGTATAAGGGGCCGGCGCCCTACACACTTGAGCCACAGGCGCCACCCGATGCTTTCATTCTTAACTCTGTGATCCTTTTGTTTTCCTTCAGCATGTTGACATAGCAGCATTACTGATAAAGTACAACACATGTGTAAATGCAACGGATAAGTGGGCATTCACTCCTCTTCATGAAGCAGCCCAAAAGGGAAGGACACAGCTGTGCGCCCTTCTCCTGGCGCACGGTGCAGATCCAACTATGAAGAACCAAGAAGGTCAGACGCCTTTAGACCTGGCAACAGTAAGTCCCATTTCAGATACTCAGTGTCCGCTACACTTTCAGAGATGACATTAAATTCTAGGACTGATAATAAGAATGAAGATTTCTTTCTGAACATTTTTGAGGTTTACACATTTTATATGATTTTGTCATACCTAGGCTGGTGGGAAAACATGAATCATAAGAAAATACATTTCTAACGTGTATCCTTGAAAATTACAATTAGTGAAATATTTTGCATGTCTATGTTATTGTTGAACAACTAATGTTCATGATAATTTACCTGTCTGTGAGATAGTCAAAGAAAAATGAACTCTTAGTAGCATACTAGTCTTATGACAATGGAGAAGTAAAGGAAGCCTGAGGCTAATGTCATCTGGTGTCACTTGTGCAGCTGCATACAGCTGGTGGCTGGAACAGAAACCTAAAGATAGTTTCACTCATATATCTGGGGCGTTGGCAGAGATGGCTAGAAGAATGAGTTCTCTCCATCTGTCCCTCATGGTGTCCTATCATTATTAAGTAGTCTTGCTATAATTTCTTTACAGAATGATTGCATCTCAAGAGAAAAAAAGCAAAAGCTGCCATTCTTCTTTAAGGTTAAGCCTGGAACTGACAATGCTGTCCCTTTTACCACATTCTGCTGTGCAAAACAAGTCATAAGATCAGCACAGATGCTGGGGATCAGGAAAATAGACTCTACCTTCTT
This sequence comes from Loris lydekkerianus, assembly GCA_963574355.1. Taxonomy (NCBI): domain Eukaryota; kingdom Metazoa; phylum Chordata; class Mammalia; order Primates; family Lorisidae; genus Loris; species Loris lydekkerianus. Next base: position 8,667 of record CAUYPK010001715.1, on the reverse strand, counting down.
TAAAAGGAGAAGCAAAAAAATGGTGGCCATCTTTAATCTACCAGAGTTCTCCCTGTGGATAAAAATTATTTACATTTTTCTCATATTCAAACTATATATGTGTCCCCTCCCCAGGAGGAGGCAGGTAGCTACTACCACTGGTCCATGGCATGTCTGAAATTCAGCGAGGCACGTGTTATCAGGGCTGGCCACTCTGGAGTCGGGATGGTCTTGATTAGGGTCTCCTGTTCCCAGAGAGGAGTTTTCCATATTTCTTGGCTGTGTCCTCTGAATCATCCTTTTTCTTGGCTGTGTCCTCTGAATCATCCTTTTCTGTCTGTAATAAATGGCTCATATTTACAGCTACATGGCTTTCTTAATCTGTTCCCTGCTCCTAGAAATTTGGAGTCCCCGAGCCTTTTTCAGTTTGAACTATCTGCCCCTTTTGGTCCTCACTGGTACACCTTCTTTATAAACTTCTGGGTTTCCCATCAAGTTATATGCCACTACATCAAACAAAAGTCCTAGCCACAGATTTCTTCAAGATTGCTGCCTTTCTAATTTGGATTAGAAGTCAAGGTGCTTGTGTGGGGCAGGGCTCGAAAGATTCTCAGCTCTTTCATTAACTGTGGAGTTCACCAGGTACCACCTTAAAGGTCTTTTTAAGACTTTTAGGTACTATACTCATACTTCTGAGTTAATTTTTACTCTGAGGCCATCTCAACATCCTGAATTTGTCCTTTGGCCTGAGGTATTGTTTTACTTTGAGAAACTTTTGTTTGGTGGAGAGTCAGTCTAGCCATCACTGCCAATACCCCAGATATATATTTTCCAAGCTGTCAAATCCTGGTAAATATATTTCCTTGAAGAGTACTAAACAGTTTCTTTCTTAGTTTGTTTCTGTCTTATTGTACTTTATCAGGCAGATAAAAGAAGTCAGTCCAGTTGGCAGAGTCAGCCTTCTCCCTGGAAATCTCTTTAGCCAAATCCCCAAGTTTATTAGGTTTACTTTCTGCCTTCCATAATGCCTCATGTGCGAGGGTTGCCAAACACTTGACAACACAGCAGCAACACCCCTTTCTCCAGCCTCAGACAACACTTGCCTAAACCTTCCACCAGCAGTCTCCCCTGATGGTCACCCTGTCACCCGTCCTGCTCCTGCCTAAGCCATGTGTCCAGTAGCATCCCAATTTCTATGTCATTTCCTTATTGCTGTATAGCAGCCATCCCAGAATCTTTTGAGCTGAGCCAGGCAGTTCTGCTGTTTATACAGCTGGGAACTCTGCTGAGGCCAGAGCTGCCAAGATGGCCTTTCACCCTACAGGGCTCTCTCTGCGGAATATCCCGTCATCTCAGTGCTCCAGCCCAAACTCTGTACAACATGGCAGATGGCTTCTAAGAAAGTCAGCGTAGACACTGCCAGTCCTCTCCAGGCCTGGCTCAAAAGCCTCAGGATATCACTTCTGTATTCTGTTGGTCAGAGCAACTCATAGGACAAACTAGATTTAATGCAAAGGAAACAGAGGTGACATGTGGATGGGAGGAAGGAGCTGATGGCTGTCTTTAGAGACAATCTCCTGTGTACTGCAATAACAGTCATAACTAATACTTACAAACTGTAAAATCCATAAATATGTGAACCAAGTTAAAGTGTCACCCCTATAAAATTTTACCAGATGTCAATCGTACATTAAATTATTAAATATGCACTAAATAACCCAAGATTGTTGTAGTTGTTTAATCATAAACCAAACATAGTAAATTCCTTCTAAAGAAGAATGAGAATCAACTCTCTGAAAGTGCTTCTCTTTAAATGAAAGAAGAAATATTTTTAAAGATCACATAATTTCTCTAGTTCTGTCTACTAAAACTACTGAGACATTTTGGATCTGGGGAGAGAAGAAGGAAAAAGGAAGGAATAATCTAAAATCGACAGGGAATAATGAGGCATTCATTAAGGGAAATATTTACAAAGCTTTTTATCCTTAGTAAAAATGACATCTTTTAAAAATATGTTTGCATTTTTTAAATTTTTTAATTATTATTTTTAGGCTGATGACATCAGAGCGCTGCTGATAGATGCCATGCCCCCAGAGGCCTTACCTACCTGTTTTAAACCTCAAGCTACTGTAGTGAGTGCTGCTTTGATCTCGCCAGCATCCACCCCATCCTGCCTCTCTGCGGCTAGCAGCATAGATAACCTCACTGGCCCCTTGGCAGAGTTGGCAGTAGGAGGAACCTCCAACGCAGGAGATGGTGCAGCCGGTGCAGAGAGGAAGGAAGGAGAAGGTGGGTATACCCTGTTCACCCATTTCATTTATGTATGCTATTTTTTATGGAACAGATTTACTTTTTTCTACTGGAAATTATTGAACTCCTCACTTAGTCAATACATCCTATTTGTAAGCTTTCATACACATGTCTTATAAAGAAATACTTCCTCATAGAAAACTTACCAAATTCCTCAGCATCCACTTTCTTATAAAGGGTGTCTATTTCCAACCACAGTATTTTATTGAACTACTGAGCAGGCCTTATTACTGAAATTATGTCAGCAAACAACTGAGAAGTTATTTAAGGAATGGAAACTAAAACAATAGCTGGTATATTTAGACTTTTTTTATATAATTCATTGAAAGCATTAGATTATCTATCTTGAGTAAAATAGTATTTCATAATATTAGAATTATAATTTGTGCTATCCTAATTATAATATTTTGTATTATATTTTATAACCTGTAATTCTATGTGCTAACTGTAATTCTATGTGCTAACTATAATATTAGAATTAACATAAATATTACATAAATTACTACTGATTTTATAAAGAGAAAATACTTCCACTTCTCAACCAAATTCAGAGATAACTTGACATGTTATGCATTCTGTATTATTTTATGTAGAATTCCTGTATGGCCACAGGTGTCAGCCTTGCCTTTAAATAGATAGTGAAACTTCCTTTAGATGCTTGAAATTCTGAGAAACTGTAATATGTTTCTGTTTAGTTGCGGGTCTTGACATGAATATCAGCCAATTCCTAAAAAGCCTTGGCCTTGAACACCTTCGGGATATCTTTGAAACAGAACAGGTAAACTTTCTTGTACAGTATTTGAGTCTTTTTAGTTAAATATTAAGAGTTATTAATCACCACCCACTCTTTCTTTTTTGCTTCTTAGTAGCTATTTTAAACCTCACAGTGTATTTCGATAGAAACCAGGGGAACCTAGTATGTTATAGTCTCCCTCAAATTGACTAGCAGATGGTAGTCGTTAATTGTTATTTTATTTTTATAAGCAATCTGGCTCTCTTGTTTTATTATTTGGCAACACTTACACCATGAAACTACCTCAAAAGAAATGTTTTTAGAGTTCTCTTTGTTGTTTTGGTTTCTAAAAAGTGTTGTCATTGATTCATCTCATTTCACCATTGATGGAACTGGATTCCTGAAGTCATTGCCATAATTTGGAAAGCAAATAATACTTAAGGAATTGTATCTTTTTATAATAGCTTCTTTATGACATTTCTTTTGTCCAGTTGGAGTCTGAAAAAAGTGTTGAACCAAAAATTAGCCACACACTCTAATAGATTCATTCTGTTTTCAGACGCATCTTAAATGTCTTTAAAGGCCTGTCATTGGGGCACTTATAAATTAGAATTCTTCTGTTTGCTGTTCTGTTTTTACACAGGATAATAAGTTTTTAACTTAATACTGTTTTATTATCATAGCATTAAATATCAAATGATAATAAATTCCTGAGTTTAAATTGACTATTGATATACAGAGAATCTTAGGGTGGATAAGGTGTTTAGAGATGACTCAGTCATTGTCCCAGGTTTAGGAATAACCTCTGTAGCATTCCTGTCAATCTTCCAGCCAGTGAAGACAGCTTGTTATGGTTTGGGGCAGGTGTAATAGAATGCTTGTAGTTTAAGGAGTATCAAATGTATATATAATCCATTTGTTTTAGATTTATGCTTACCTAATTTTGCCTAGAAATCTAATCACAAGTCCTTGACTGAAGTATGAAGTTTTGTACGGCTACCATAATAGATTACCCTAAACTTAGGTAAATAACAGAAATTCGTTCTCTCACAGTTCTGGAAGTCAGAAGTCTGAAATTAACATGTTGGCAGGCTGTGCTCCCTATAGAGGGTCTAGGAGAGGATCCGATTTCTACCTCTTCAAGACGCCAGTGGTCAGCAGTTTCCTTGGCTCCTGGCCACATTATTCTGATTTCTGCTTTCATCCATACATTGCTTTCTCCTCGGTGTGTCTCTTGTAAGAACATTTGTGTTGAATTTAGGGCCTACCAATATAATCCGAGATGATCTCCTCATCTCCAGTTCCTTAACTTAATTACATCTGCAAACACCTTTTTCCAAACATGGTAACATTCACAGGCGGTGGGGATTAGAACATGGGCATGTTTTCATGTCTTTTCAAGACCTGGTAACTTAATGTGGACGTTTCAACCCCCTGCCTCAACAGATCTTCCCCTATTTTAGAATAAGTTTATATGTTAGCATATAACACATGCTATATTTTTATATGACATAGCATATAGTATTTTTTATATGACATAGTTTCCAAATTCTTCACTAGCTTTTTGCCCCATTCTTGTTACTTTCTAGGCTCACAGTCAATTTGGAGTTAATTAAAAACCTTGGGTCTTTTTTTCTTTTTCATAATAGTTATACTTTTAAGATTTTCTTTTGGTTTCTTTTCCTTTTTGGTTTTTTAGCTAAATAATTTTTTAATGTTATTTATTGTAGTCCATCTATAATTTTTTTTTTTGAAGCCGTCTCTTATTCTGTTGCCCTAGGTATAGAGTGCCTGGCATCACAGCTCACAGCAACCTCACATTTTTGAGTTTGAGCAATCCTCTTTCGTCAGCCTCCCCAGTAGCTGGGACAATAAGCACATACCACCACACCCAGCTAGTTTTTCTGTTTTTAGTAGAGATGGAGTCTTGCTCTGGCTCGGGCTCATCTCAAACTCCCGAGCTCAAGCAATCACCTGTGTCGTCCTCCTAGAGTGCTGAGATTACAGGCGTGAGCCACCGAGCCTGGCCTCATCTTTAATGTTCTTATTGACCAACACAGTTAAGTAGAAATAGCATTGGACTAAAAGAAGAACTTGATTCTAGTTATTTTCACCCTCTTACTAGCTGTGTAAAGTTGGGTTAAAATAACATTTGTTCTGTCACCTCCCTATAAAACAACTACTACTGTCCAGTTAAAATTTCCATTCACATTCTGCTTCTGTGTCAGTTTGGTTTTTTTCTGTTTGTTTGTTTTTTTGAGACAGAGTCTCAAGCTGTTGCCCTGGGTAGAGTGCCATGGGGACCTCATAGCTCACAGCAACCTCCAACTGTTGGGCTCAAGCGGTCCTCTTGCCTCACTTTTTTGTATTCTTAGTAGAGACGGGGGTCTCGCTCTGGCTTAGGCTGGTTTCGAACCTGTGAGCTCAAGCAATCCACGCGCCTCATACTCCCAGAGTGCTACAACTACAGGCGTGAGCCACCACACCCAGCCTTCTGTGTCGGTTTTTAACATACACTTTACTGAAGCAGCAGATGCGCCTTCTGTGTGGGGATGAGGACTTCATAGATACTGTAAGCGTTTCCTTTTCCTACCATTTATTCATCTTCTGGTTTAGAGATTTCTTATGAGAATATGTTAAACAGTAAAAACCCTTTTCCCTTATTCTCTCCCTGAAAGTATGAATGCAGTTTTAAAAGCATTTTATTCTATTATAACCTTGTTAGAGCCATGTCTCGTCTTCCTAAATCATACCCCCAATAATTGTGAAGTTTTAAACACACCTTGCTTAACAACCCAAGGACCCTAATTCAAACAAATAACTTCAATTGACTGTTGAAAGTTTTCCAAAGAACGTAATTTTCTTTTTCGGTTTGTGTATATGTGTTCTTTTTTCTTTTTTACTTTAAATTGTATATTCTCTGTCAATAACTGACTTCCTGTGGCATTTTTATCTCATTTTATTGATTCTTACAACATATCAATGGCTTTATCAATTTCATTGTTCTTTTTTTCACTGCAGTTTTGTTCTGAGCAAATGGTCCCACTGATTTTCTTCTCGCCAGAATAACCTTCATATCCTTTTCTTGATCGATATGCTGACTGTTGCATTTAATATATATAACGTAGCACAGTTCCTTTCTTCCAGACAAATGATGCTGCCTTTCTGTGTGTGGAACTGTGTGGAACTGTCCTCTGGCCCAGTTGTCAAGCAATCAAATATATTTTATTTTAATTGCAAACGTTATTTACCTAGCCGTTGGTTATAAAGTAACAAATTCACTAGCCTCTTCCATAACTTCCCTTAGAATTTTCTCCCTTTTACATTCCGTATCAGGCCAATAATAGGTGATGATGGTTAACATATTTGTGGAGTGGGGGAAGTGAGGGCATGCATTGTACCTACTTAATTCATGTTTATTTAGTTAATCCAGGGTGCCACTCTGTTCCCTAAGATGCTTTGATATTTGTTCCTGTTCATGGATACTTCTCTCCTACTGGAGTGTGGAATATAGTTACTTTATTTCTGGTTCCAGAGAAACTTTCCTCAGAGCATCATAGCCTCACCTTTCCTCAGTTATTTTCTCTGAAGTCTCTAAAATAAATTATCTTATTTTCCATAGATACTTGGCCATGTTTCATGTTAAATAATATATACCTGTATCTTCTATTGTTAGTTAACTGTAGTACCAGTGTAATTTTGGCCCTTCCTTTATAACATAGCTTTCTGCCTAGAATACTTTTTCTATGCAGAAGCCATTCAAGTTACATTGCAATTCCTGGAACATAAATACTGTGCCTTGGAAGACTTGTGGATGTATTTATGGTCTATATTTTCATGGAAAGTGACTGTATAAATTTTGATTTTAAAATGTTTAAAGATAAAAGCATGGCCTGAAGTAAATTCCCTTGAACATGGATGAATGTAAAGTCAGTTGTTATTACCACTACTCTTGCCTTCAGCCTTTTAAACCCAAGTAAAAGAAAGACCCATTTATTGGAACTCTTAATTTTCACTCCCAACCCCACGTAAAATACACAGATTTTAGAAGCTAGAGGCAGCCCTTCTTAAAGTACCTTATATGCAAGATGATTTTAACTGGTACTGGATAAGTATCAGTTACTTAAATTACATACCACAATCTTTATTCTTAAGATTAAAATTTTACTTTACTGTGTGCTAGATATAAATAGCCAAACAAACTTAGGATTTCCTGGATATAGCTAACTCAAAGTGTTTTTTCGGAGTGCGTTAATTTAAAGACGATTTTCAGAAAAATATTTCTAACACCATACAGGGCTGTAAAAGCCCTGCATCTTAGAACAACATGTCTATAATCCAGTTAACCTACTTTCCTTCCAGATATTTCCAATTCTTTTATTGAAAAAATAGCCTTATAGTCAGTCACCCAGCTTCAGAGTTTTCAAATAACCTTTAATTACTTTCATTCTTTTTTTTTTTTTTTAATTGTTGGGTATTCATTGAGGGTACAATAAGCCAGATTACACTGATTGCATTTTTTAGGTAAAGTCCCTTTTGCAATTGTGTCTTGCAATTGCACATGACACACACCAAGGCCCCACCCCCTCCGTCCTTCCCTCTCTCTGCTCTTCCTTTCCCCACCCCTCCCTCCTTTCTCTCTCTGCTCTCTCCTTACCCCACCCCCACCGTGACCTTAATTGTCATTAATTGTCCTCATATCAAAATTGAGTACATAGGATTCATGCTTCTCCATCATTGTGATGCTTTACTAAGAATAATGTCTTCCAATTCCATCCAGGTTAATACAAAAGATGTAAAGACTCCATTTTTTTTTTTTTAATAGCTGAATAGTATTCCATGGTGTACATATGCCACAGCTGTTAATCCATTCCTGGGTTGGTGAGCATTTAGGCTGTTTCCACATTTTGGCAATTGTAAATTGAGCTGCAGTAAACAGTCTAGTACGAGTGTCCTTATGATAAAAGGATTTTTTCTGTTCTGGGTAGATGCCCAGTAATGGGATTGCAGGATCAAATGGGAGGTCTAGGTTGAGTGCTTTGAGGTTTCTCCATACTTCCTTCCAGAAAGGTTGTACTAGTTTGCAGTCCCACCAGCAGTGTAAAAGTGTTCCCTTCTCTCCACATCCATGCCAGCATCTGCAGTTTTGAGATTTTGTGATGTGGGACATTCTCACTGGGGTTAGATGGTATCTCAGAGTGGTTTTGATTTGCATTTCTCTAATATATAGGATGATGAACATTTTTTCATATGTTTGTTAGCCATTCTTCTGTCTTCTTTAGAGAAGGTTCTATTCATGTCTCTTGCCCATTGATATATGGGATTGTTGGCATTTTTCATGTGGATTAATTTGAGTTCTCTATAGATCCTGGTTATCAAGCTTTTGTCTGATTCAAAATATGCAAATATCCTTTCCCATTGTGTAGGTTGTCTCTTTGCTTTGGTTGTTGTCTCCTTAGCTGTACAGAAGCTTTTCAGTTTAATGAAGTCCCATTTGTTTGTTTTTGATGTTGCAATTACCATGGCAGTCTTCTTCATCTTTCCCCAGGCCAATATCTTCCAATGTTTTTCCTATGCTTTCTTTGAGGATTTTTATTGTTTCATGCCTTAAATTTAAGTCCTTTATCCATCTTGAATCAATTTTT
>CAUYPK010001714.1:0-27261 GCA_963574355.1 Loris lydekkerianus | reverse complement strand
ACAACATTACAACCAGGATATTGACATTGACATAGTCAAGATACAGACTATTTTCCTCATAGGAATCCTTCATGTTGCTCTGTGTGAGCCATACCCAGTTCCCTTCCACTTCCAATTCTTCCTTCCTTTCTTTTTTTTCTTAAGCATTTTTTTTTTAGAGACAGAGTCTTATTTTGTAGCCCTCGGTAGCTCATAGCAACCTCCAGCTGTTGGGCTTAGGCAATTCTCTTGCTTCAGCCTCCCAAGTAGCTGGGACTACTTTTTTGTTGCAGTTTGGCCGGGGCCGGGTTCGAACCCACCACCCTCGGTATATGGGGCTAGCGCCCTACTCACTGAGCCACGGGCACCGCCCTTCCAATGCTTTCTTCAGCTGAGAACGTTACTAATTTGCTCTTCATTCTTACAATTTTATCATCTCAAAAAAAAAAAAAAAGAATTGAGATTTCATCTTGGGGGCACCAGAAGCCGTTAAAATGTTTAAATGGGGAGGGACTAGCATGTTTTACTAAGGGATTGTTGGTTGTGAAGTAGCAAGATTAAAGTGAAAGCAATTAAGTACAAGTTGTTTCAATAATCAAGTCAAGAGATGGGTCCAAACTAAGGCAGAGGAATAGGAAGGAAGTGGAGAGAAGTCAACAGGTTTGAGGAAGTCCCATTGGAGAAGTTGGCCGTTTATTAGATACAAATACAGGATAGACATGGGGAAATCCCTACTAGGAACTTCACAGAAGCGGGGGCAGGAGCCCGTGTTTGCAGGAGACCTGGACATTACACTGGGAAGTAAAACTAGTGTCCTTGTTCCAGGTAAGGTAAGACGTGGAAAGAACTTTCAGTGAGAAGCTGAGGATCTAGGGGAGTTTGTTTACTACGCACAGGCAACATTTTCCACAATGGATCATTAATTGGTCAAGAAATCAATTTAGTGGGTTTGACCAGCATTATTTTTAATTTTTAAAGCAGCTTTGTTGAGGTATAATTATTTTTCTTTTTTGAGGCAGAGTCCACTCTGTTGCCCAGCCTGGAGTGCTGTGGCCTCAGCCTAGCTCACAGCAACTAGAACTCCTGGATTTAAGCAGTCCTCCTGCCTCAGCCTCCCTAGAAGCTGGGACTAGACGCTGGCTATGACTCTGCTAATTTTTTCTATTTTTAAGAGACAGGATCTCACTCTTGCTTGAGAGGCTGATCTCAAACTCCTGAGTTCAAGGAATCCTCCCCACCCTGTCCTCCCAGAGTGCTGGGATTACAGGTGTGAGCCACGGTGCCAGGCTTATTGAGGTATAATTTATACCCCATAATATTTTACTATCGTAAGTGTATGACTGAGTGATTTTTAGTAAATTTAGTTATAAAGCCATCATCACAACCCAGTATTAGGACATTTCCAAGAACCCCAAAGTTTCTGCATGACCATTTGCAATTTATCTCTGTTTCCATCCTCAGTCACAGACGACCAGTGATCTGCTTTCTATCTCCTTAACTTTGCCTTTTCTGTACACTTTTGTAAAAATGGAATCATACAGTATGTAGTCTTTTCTATATGGCTTCTTTCACTTAGAATGGCGTTTCTGAGGTTCATTCGTATTGGGGCCTTATGTTGTTATACTGTATCAACAGTTTTTTCCTTTTTATTGCTGAATAGTCCACTGTATAGATATACCACATTATGGTATCCAGCAACCAGTCAACAGACATTTGGATTGCTTCAGTTTGGGGCTAATCTAAATAATACTGCTACAATCATTTGTGTATATGTGTTTGCACAGAAGTATGTTTTTATTTCTCTTGGATATATTCCCTGGGAGTGGAATTGCTGTGTCATATGAAAAGTTTATACTTAACATTTTAAGAAGCAGCTACATTATTTTTCAAAGTGGCTGTACCATTTTATATTCCCACTACGAATGTATGGTTGTTTTAGCTGCTGTACACCATCCAGTTAATATTATTAGACTTTCTGATTATAGCTCTTCTAGGGGGTGTATAGAGTTATCTCATTGTGGTTCTAATTTCCCTCCTGAGCGACGTGGTTGAGCACATTTTCTTCTGTGTATTCACTGTTTGTATATGGTCGCATCTTTTGTGCATTTTATAATTGGCTATGTTGTTATTATTGAATTATGAGAGTCTTTGATATCTTCCTTTATCAGTTATATAATTAGCTAATATTATCATCCAGTCTGTGCCATGTCTTTTCATTTGATTATTGAAGTATTTTGAAGCACAGAAATTTTTAATTTTGATTAAATCCAACTGATAAGTTTTTCTTTTATGAAATATGCTTTTGGTATTGTATCTAAGAATCTCTCTCCCAAACCAGGTTGTAAAGATTTACTCTTATGTTTTCTTAAAGAATTTTTGTAGTTTTAGCTCATACATTTAGATCCATCGTTCATTTTGAGTTAAATGTTGTATATGGTGTCAGGTAAGGGAATAGCTTCTTTTTGTTTTTTTGCATGTAGATATGCAATTGTCCTATAGCCACTTTTTTTTTTTTTTTTTTTTAAGAACAGAAGATGCCAGAATGCATCTGTTACTGTTTTACAAAACTTGTACTCATTCCATGTGTTTTCTGAGGTACACACACACAAAGATTTGTTTCATTGGTTTGTGATTAAAAAATCTTTAAAGCTGAAGTTGCTGCAGTTTGGCTTTCAGAGTATATGGTGAAAATATTTAGGAAGAAAGAAAAGGAGAAGGTGGGGGGCAACTGAGAGCAATGGTCATGCAAGAGGAAGCCCAGAGATAGGCCTCACTTGGAGAACCATGACCCAGCAGAAAGTGATGTGAGTTGGGAGGGTCCTGTAATGCTGCAGGATGGAAGAAATGTTACAGCACAATGAAGGTAGGCCAGGCACAGTGGCATGTGCCTATAATTGCAACTACTGAGGAATCTGAGGCAGCAAGATTGCTGGAGCCCAGGAGTTTGAGACCAGCCTTAGCAACGTAACGAGACCCCAACTCAAAAAGAGAAAAAAATCTATTGCATCATGAGGAAGTGGTATACAGGCCTGTGCATTTGTACAGTCCTTTCCCCCTGCCCAAATAATGCAATGTTGTTATTTAATCCCTTTTAGTATGAGGGCTTTCTTTCCAAAGTTAGGCTAATGGCACATCCATGTAGGTCTATAACTACTCCAGTAATTAGAAATTGTTTCTATAATTTAATTACAAGTAAGGAAGGTAAAAATTCAGAAGCGCGTGCAGATGCAAGCATCTTTACAGCTCACAGATACCTTTAAAAAAAAAACAAAACCATTTGTCATCTATAGCAAATATAGACATCTGCCTTAATTTTGCTTTTTAACTTTGAATGAATATAATTTCCTAACTCTTGATCACCATATCTGTACATTAAGAACTTTGGAACTTTCTAAGTTTCCCTTGCTATGGTAGAAACATGTTTCCGCAGACATATTTAGTATCACTTATATTCTCTAATACAAACCCATGGCCAAGAGCAACAGATAAATCCACCAACTGGACAGGAAAATGTGATTCATAAAAATAATGGCCATTTGTACATATTTATAAGAAATATACATTTCCTCTCATACTAAACTTCAATTTTTTTTTAAATTTCAGATTAATGTGAGGGTATGAATGATTAGGTTACATTGTTTGTGTTTGTAGGTAAAGTCCAAGTTGTAGTTCAGCCCTTCACCCAGGAGGTGTGCCATATACCCTTACATTGTGCCTGTTAGATGAGAGTTTCTCAATCCGTCTCCCTCTTCTCACCCACCCCACCCTTCTTGAATTTAATTGTGTTTTTCTCTTTTGCAGTGTGTAGATATTCATCTATGGTTTCATATTAGCATTGAGTACATTGGATACTTGTTTTTCCATTCTTGCAATACTTTACAAAGAAAAATATGTTTCAACTCCAGGTTTAATACAAAAGATGTAAAGACTCCATCTTTTTGTGGCTGAATAGTATTCCATGGTATACATATACCACATTAACTTTTAATTTCCTAAGCACATTAAATGAATTGTGTTCTCTTTTACAACTAGTTTGTAACAGTCGTAAACTTTTGTCTCAGGCAGCATGCACTTAGTCATTTATTTATTCCACAAATATTCCTGGGTCACATGTTACATGTAGAGCACTGCCCTGGGTCCTGCTATAGGAACAAACAACTGAAAATGATCATCTTTGATGGAAAGAGAGGGAAGGGACCGGAGCAAATGCAAGGATGGTACTAGTCAACATGTGTGATCAATACAGCAGAGAAGCATGGGTAACAGTTACTATAACGTGCAAGGAAGGGAGTGACCACTTCCAAATGTGTTGAAGAAGACCTCAGATGGCAGGATTTGAGAAAATTCCTTCTCATCCCAATAAGCACCTGCTCCCCAGAATGATGCAGACCATCTGAAGGTTAGATCAACTCAGCAGAAGAACAGCAACATTATTTGCATCAGTGTTGAACCCATGAACCAAAACCAGATTGAACTTTCAGTCCATAATCCTTGACAGTGCTCTTCAGAATGTTTGAGAGTGTTTTCTATAAGTGACCCTGATCTTGGCACTGCATCTGCTGCCTACTATTTTCTTTTTCAGCTGTTAGTTTAGACTCAGAGCTACATCATAGAAGTACAGGAAGTACACACAGAGGTTTAAAAATATTTACTGTAAATTGGAATAAAGCTTAGGAAATAGATAGTATTTTAGTATGCCGTTTTAAATATCACATTTCCTCTTTTTTAGGCTGGCATAAGCCATAACTTATGTGAATATCTTTAAAGAATAAGGCATAGCTTTGTCCTAACTTATTTTTAGTCTGAGAAAAAATATTGTTTTTAAAATCCAATGTTGAAAGGAGGTAGAGATAATTTATAACAAGTATATGTTTAAACTTACGTTAAGTGTTCACAATGTAGAGTAGGAAATAGTGTTCTGGAAACAGGCCACAACTTGGAGGAAAAGTCTAGTTCTGCCGTTAACTAATAGTGAAGCCTGAGACGAATCTCTTCATTTTATTAAACTTGAATTTTTTTTTCAGTCACAAAATTAAGGGTTGAAATAAGTGATCTCTAAATCCCTTTCTAGTTCTAATAATTTTTTTCTATAATTTATTCTGCATAGTGACAAAAACCCATGTTTTATAGATTAATATTTACTCTTTAGTGCAAATACTAAGAAAATTCTCCTCAAATGGAAGCAGATGGCCCTGGGAAGGCAGACTGCACAGAAAGATATGTGAAATAATATGTGTGTTTTTGCCTGGTGGAGGTAAAGACAGGAAGTCTAAGGACCCTCAGTGGACCTTGTGTCACTATCAATATTAATCAAATCTTTAGATTAGCTCTGAACCTTTTGCAATTCAACCTACTTCATTTGCAAATGAGGAAATTCTCAGGAAGCAATTGCTTGGCATTTAGTCTGAGAACTGCAAATAGAATATAAGTTAGCTCAATAATCCAAAATAATTTATCTCACAATAATGGAGTGGAAAATCCACAAGGATGAAGCAAACTGAACAAAACACAAAAGTGGCTCTGAGTGGGAGACAAAGTTCTTTAACCAGGGAAATTTTCCTGAGTGTCCTGAAATCATCATCCCACAGGCAGCTGTCTTCTCTGCCTACGTTCTAGTCTGGTCCTATTTGTAGGTTTCCAAAGAAGCAACGTGAATGTTTCGTCAATGCTTTTAGTGTTCCATAGCCCTGTGCTAAATGATTGTTTTCCCATAAGCCCTAGTTGACAAAATGTGCCTAATTCAGAGGCGAGAATTCCAGGGCACAGTGCCTAAGTATAGCAGATGTCCCCACAGCAACTGCCTCAGAACACAGCACTGGATTCCTGAGGGCTGGTTTGCTTCTACCTGTGTCTAGAGCACCCCATACTGGAAGATCTATTAGGGGAAATTGCCCAAGTAGAGGCTGCTCAAGTTATGGAGTATGGGCTGACCTAGAGGCCGTAAGGAAGGGCTGGGTCTTTGGGTTACTCTAGGACAAGGGCCCATTACCAGTTCTTTTCCTTATCAATACGAGAAAATAAAATTGAATAGTGAAAATGTTTGGCCATTTATACATAAAAGCGGGCATTCTTAAAATTAAATTCTGAAGAGACTAACATAACTTAGTTATTGTTGCTATTATCATAATGATGATTGATAGTGATAAAAGAAAACTTAAAATCCAGGTGTATTGTTTTGATAAGGCACTTCAATTTGAATCATGTAGACAAGATTAGTCAACTTGGGGCCTTGTTCTAGCAGCCCAACTCACTAAAAACTCTCATTAAATTTACTTACTACTTCTTGGAGGGCAGGTGGGTGAGTAGGATGCACAGGGAATGGCTTTCAAGGAAATATCTTCCCATCAAAATCATCTCAATGTTGGATATTAAAACACCTCTCCAGTATTCCAAAGGACCAGTAATGAACCTTGGAAGTCTGTGTGCTTTCTTGCTGATTTGTTGCACATCTTGTTATAGAAACTGAGGTCTACTTTATGTTAATGATTGTAAAGTGAGGCTGAGAACTGTAATTTCAGTTCTTGGTCAACACAGAATACCTCCAAAGGAATGCTGTCACCATTGCCTGAATTTAGGGTAATACAAATCATTGAGATTAAATGGATGTTATTATTTTGCCATATTTGCTTTAGTATGAAAGAAAAAGGGAAGAATGAGAGAGAGGAAAACATTTTAAAAAGAGAAAATTGTTTCAGTTTCAACAGTAAAACACCTGGAGGTCATCACTGCCTATCTTACAATAAGAAAAAACTGAAGAAACTGAAAATCAATAACCTCCCTTAGATCCGTCAGAGAATTGAAGGCACCAGGCAATCTACTGCCACAAAACTGGAGAGACTAGTAAATAAAAGAAATCACAGACAAGGAACAGAGACTGCTGAAGTCAGTAACTAATATGAATACTTAAATAGTAATTTTGACAAATTCCTAGAGACTAAGTGTGGTCTAGCTTGATAGTTAAAAACTCCTGGGGCCCCAATCTTAAGGGAGCCCTACACTTTTGTGGGTTTTCCATCGAGGAGTCCCACCAGGTTCTTTGGTGAAGATCAGAGAAAAGACCTCTCCTGTTTCAGAAAAGAGGAGGGGAAAGTGACCCTTCTTAAATAGGTCCCAAAGAAAAGTAACCATTTTAAAATATACCCAGAGAGTTCTAAGTATTTCTAGGAAACTATGAATAGTAGTTCCTAATTGGACTCAAGGAAAGGACAATCCCCTCCAACCTCCCTCCAGCCTTTCTTGAAGGAAAGAGAGAGAGACTAAGAAACACTTCTGAAGGTCAATGCCCAGGAATTGAGATTTAATCCTAAGATTACAGAATGCTTCCCCACCTCAACATTTTAACAGCACTTCGACAGGGCTCTAGCATAATAACAGTGAATTACAAACTCAAGAGCTGTAAGACATAGACTCTATTTAAAAAGGAGTTAGTAGGAAATCCAAAGACAACAGCAGAGAGAAACAAACAAGAGGACTAGAGGAAAGCAAAGCCTCTGGCACTTACAGCTATAGCAAATATTAAACACAGTCCAGCTTCTGGCCAGATTAACACAGAGCCTCACACTCAAAGCCAATGACTTCAGTTCTTATTACCCAATGCATCATATCTGACTTTCAACAAAAAATTACAAGTCATTCTGAAAGTTCTGAAAGGCAAGAGAAACCATAGTCTGCAAAAGGGGGGTGGGGGTGGGGGGAGAAAGCATCACAAGCAGACACAGATATGACAGATGCTGGACTTATCAAATAAAGAATTTAAAATAAATATCACTAATACTTTAAGGGCTCTAATGGAAAAAGTAATCAACATGCAAGAACAGAGAGATGGGTAATGTAAACAGAGAGATGAAAACTTATTCTGTGAGGCCAGCACCAGATAAAACATTGCAAGAAAAGAAAACAACATAGATGATACAGAAATCCTCAACAAAATGTTAGCAAACTGCCAATATAGACCTAAATGATAAATGCCAAGGCTATAAAATGTCTAGAAGATACATAGGAGAAAATCTAGAAGACCTTGAATTTGGTGCTGAATTTTTAGGTAAAATACCAAAAGCATAATGCATGAAATAAAAAGAATTGATAAGTTGAACCTTATTGAAATCAAAAATTTCTGCACTGTGAAAGGTACTGTCATGAGATTGAAAAAGCAATCCACAGACCAGAAGAAAGTATTTGTAAAACATATATTTGAGAAAGGATTTATATTCAAAATATACAAGTTTTTTAAAAATCAGTAATAAGAAAATAAACAACCTAATTTAAAAATGGGCCAAAAATCTGAATCAACATTTTACCAAAAGAAGATATACAAATGGCAAATAAGCATATGAAAAGACTCTCACCACCACTCAATTAAAACAATGAAAATTAAAACAATGAGATATACCACTGGATACTAAAATGGCTAAAATTCTAAACACTGGCAACATCAAATACTGGCAAGGATGTAGAGCAAGGATAACTCTCATTCATTGCCTGTGGGAATTATAATGGCACAACCACTTTGGAAGACAGCTTAGAAGTTTCTTATAAAGCCAAACAGTCTTCCCATACAGCTCAGCAATCATACTCCTAGATGTTTACACAAACTGAGTTGAAAACTATGTGAATACAAAAATCTGCACATGTATGTTTATATATTTATAGCAGCTTCATTCATAATCATAAAAGTGTACATAAAAGTGTAAGCAATCAAAATGTCTTTTAAAAGACAAATGGATAAACTGTGGTACATCCAGACAATGGAATATTATTTTGTAATAAAAAGAAATGAGCTATCAAACCATTAAAAGGAAGCTTAAATGCATGTTGCTAAGTGAAACCAGTCTAAAAGAAGACTTCATACTATATGATTCCAACTATATGACATTCTGAAAAAGGCAAAGCTATAAGACAGTAAAAAGTCATCATCATGGGTTCAGGGGAAGGGTGGATAGTTGAAACAGGGTTTTTTTAAAGGCAATTAAACTATTCTGTATGATATTTTAATATATTATTTAGTACATATTTAATACATTATTTCTCAAAATCCATAGAATTGTACAACACAATAGTAAACCTTCATGCAAACCATGGATTTTAGATTGGCAGTCCCCAAACTTTTTGGCACCAGGGAATGATTTCATGGAAGAAAATTTTTCCACATACTGGGTGGAATTTTCTACAGAGTGGATGGTTTGATATGAGTCTGCATGTAATTGATTTATGATGGTCTCTGTGCACTCAAACCTCACTGCTAATGACAATCTGTATTTGATACTGCTCCACAGTGCTAGCTTCACCACCTCAGTCCACCCCAGATCATCAGGTATTAGATCAGCAGTTCTCAACCTGTGGGTTGCAACCCCTTTGGGGTTCA
Organism: Loris lydekkerianus; assembly: GCA_963574355.1. Classification (NCBI taxonomy): domain Eukaryota; kingdom Metazoa; phylum Chordata; class Mammalia; order Primates; family Lorisidae; genus Loris; species Loris lydekkerianus. The sequence continues at coordinate 17,921 of CAUYPK010001714.1, read as the reverse complement.
AATGACCCTTTCACAGAGGTCACCTAAATACATCCTGCATATTAGTTATTTACATTATGATTCATAACAGTAGCAAAATTACAGTTATGAAGTAGCAATGAAAATAATGTTATGGTTGGGGGTCACCACAACATGAGGAATTATATTAAAGGACCGTGCCATTAGGAAGGTTGAGAACCACTGCATTAGATTCTCGTAGAGAGTGCTCAACCTACATCCCTCCCATGTGCAGTTTATAGCAGGGTTCATGCTCCTGCTGATCTGACAGGAGGTGAAGCTCAGGCTGTGATGAAGCCATGGAGAGCAACTGTAAATACAGATGAAGCTTCTCTCGCCTGCCTGCCACTCACCTCCTGCTGTGTGGCTGGTTCGTTGCCAGGCCACAGACCACTGGTCTGTACAAAATAATTGATCCAGTTTAGGTGAGTGAGCTCATGAGTTTTGATACATGTATGCAGCTGTGTGACAACAACACGCATGATATAGAACATATCCATTACCCCCACAGGTCCCCATGAAACCCCATTATAGTTACTTCCCTCCGCCATCACATGGCTCTTTGAAATCACTGTAATGCTTTCTATTATTATAGTTTTGCCTTTTAATAATTTTATAACAAAGGGAGTATACAGTCTGTAGGTTTTTGCTTCTAGTTTCTTTTACCTAGCATAATCCTTATGACACATTTATTTGCACGTGTCAGTAATTCATTCCTTTTTATTTCTGAGTGTTACCTTGTATTTCTACTCTACACTTTATTCATTCACCTGTTGACGGACATTGGGGTTCTGTCCAGTTATGAGTTATTACAAGTAAAGCTGCTATGAACATTGTGTATAAGTCTTTGTATACACATCCAAATTCTGACAATTAATATTGTGAACTCATCCTAGAAGAAGTGCTAGATACCTCGTTGATGAATATGACTGCAGTCACCTTCGAAATGCTCCCAAGTCACCTTGGGAAGCTATGCACTGATGCTATCACCTACCTACTCTACTCTTCAAAGCAACTTTGGAGCTCTTTTCCTGGAATGGCCATCAGAACTATCGACAGCTAAGTTTGTGGACTCATCTTAGACAAAGTGCTAGGTATCTCATTGCTGAATATAACTATAGTCACCTGATGGCCAAGGAGAGTACTCTGAGGGTGGCCAAGGGGAGTGCTTTGAACGTGACCATAGTGATACTCAGCAATGAGGTATGTAGCACTTTTCTAGAATAAATTCTCTCGAACTTAATTGTCCAACCTCATGTGCTTTCATTTCTCTTAGGTAAATACCAAGGAGTAAGATGGCAAGGTGGTGGAGCCAGGTGTATGTTTTTAGGAAACTGATAGTCTTCTGATGGTATTCCATATTACATTCCCACAAACAGTGGGTAATTCCAATTGCTCTGCTTCCTCACTAACACTTGATATAATCAGCCTTTTAGGGTATAGCCATTTTTATAGACATGTGGCTGAATCTTATTGTGGTTTTGGTTTACATTTTCTCAATGATCAGCAATGTTGAGCATCTTTTCATGTGCTTATTTTCTGTGTATCTTCTCTGATTAAGTGTCTGTTCAAACATTTTGCTCATTTTTATTAGGGCGATTTGTCTTATTATTGAGTTGTGTGAGTTCTTGATGTATTTTAGGTACAAATTCTTTATCAGAAAATATTTGCTAGTACTTTTTCTCTGTCTGTGGCTTGCCTTTTTATTTTCTTAAATTTGGAAGACTAAAAGTTTCTATTAATTTTTATAGAATCCAATTTATCTATTTTTTTCTTTTATGTTTTGTGCTTTCATGGTCCTAATTATGAAAATTTTATCTAACTCAAAATTATTTGGATTTTCTTTTATGTTTTCTCCTAGAAATTTTAGAGTGTTACCTCTTAGAGTGTTATCTCTCCTTTATGTTTGAAGAGTAGTGTTGCTGGATATAGTATTTTTTGGTTGGCAGCTTTTTTCCTTTTGAGCTCTTTATTTTCTTAAATTTGGAAGACTAAGAGTTTTCATTAATTTTTATAGAATCCCATTTATCTATTTTTTTTCTTTTATGTTTATTATTTGCATTTTATTTTGTGTTTTCTCCTAGAAATTTTAGAGTGTTACCTCTTAGTTTTAGATCTATAATCCATTTTTAATTAATTTGTGTATAAGGTAACAGACAAGTGTAATTTTTTTATATTTGAATATCAAATTGTTTCAGCACTGTTTTTTGAAACAATTCTCTTTTCTCCCATTAAATTCCCCTGGTACCTTTGTTAAAACATCTATTGATAGTGAGGAGCAATAGACTTCTAGAATGGAGACAAGAGAGGAGTAGTAGCCTTTCCAGAAAAATAATCATTTAAATGGAGAAAATGATCAATACAATTTTTTAAAGTTTCTACAGATTCTCTTAAGGGCATTCAGCAAATGAAGAAATGAAGATTAGGAAAGTTCCTAAATCTTGGTAAAAGCAGAGTCCATGGCCTCTGAACCATACCCACTCACTCCTCCCCACCCCAATCTCTGTCTTACAGAAACACTGCTCTGGGGACTCTGTTTTTAGCAGCTGCGGCAGAATAGGATACAGGGGTTTTCTCTCCTTCCCCTGTCCCAGAGTAAGACTGTAGCTCCACCCTGGGAAGGCAGGTTGCTGGTGTTTCTCATCTGTCCTATGACAAGAAGCTCTGGCTTTGTCATACTTAGTCTACGCTACAGCTCTGTTCCTGTCACATGTGGCCAAAAGGACCAAAGGTCCCTTCCTAGACCTTATCCCTTCTTTCTTCTCTTATTTCTTCCTTTGTGGTTAAGTAATTTTCTCTAGTAGTAAGTTTTAATTTTCATGGGTTCTTTTGTTGTTGTTTTTTTGTTATTTCACTCTGGGTAGAGTGTCCTGGCATTATTGTAGTTTATAGCAACCTCAAACTCTTGGGCTTGAGCAATCCTTTTGCCTCATCCTCCCAAGTAGCTGGGTCTACAGCCACCTGCCATAAACAGCTGGCTAGTTTTTCTACTTTTAGTAGAGATGGGGTCTCACACTTGCTCAGGCTGGTCTCGAACTCCTGAGTTTAAGGTATCCACCTTCTTCAGTCTCCCAGAATACTAGGATTACAGATATGAGCCACCGCACCCGGCCCAGGTTATTTATTTTTAATGTATTTGTTATATATTTGTGCTCTGTATTTACCAGCTGGCTTATAAAAACATCTTACAGTTATAACAGGTTATTTTAAATTGATAATGATTTAACTTTGATCATAAAGAAAAGAATCAAAAAATTACACTTTAATATTCCCCTTACATTTTGACTTTTTGATATTTCAATTTGCATCTTATGTTGCCTGTTTTTTAACCAATTATAGTAGTTATTTTGTTTTTGATCAGTTTGTCTTTTGGTCTTCATACTAAAGATATAAAGTGGTTTAAATGTTACCACAGTTACAATACTAGAGTATTGCAAATTTCTTTTCTTACTTTTACCGGTGACTTTTTTACCTTCAGATATTTTCTTGTTATATATTGTTGTCTATTTCTTTTCAACTGAAGAACTTCTCTTAACCTTTCTTGTAAGACAGATTTAGTGTTGGTGAATTTCCTCAGTTTTTGTTTGTCTAGGAATATATCTCTCCTTCATGTTTGAAGAGTAGTGTTGCTGGATATAGTATTTTTTGTTTGGCAGTTTTTTCTTCCTTTTCAACTCTGAATATAGCATCCCACTCTTTTATGGCCTGCAGGGGATCCATTGAAAAATCTGCTAAAAACCCTATTGGGACTTTGTTGAATGAGGTATGTTTCTTTTCTCTTGTTGCTTGGAGTATTCTTTCTTTGTCTTTATTTTTTGCTAATTTGATTATGATATGCCTGGGAGAATTCCTCTTTGAGTTGAATTTGATTGATGACCTAACTTCCTGTATTTGGATGCTGTTGTTTTTCTACAAATTTGGGGATTTTTCAGTATTTATTTAAATATGCTTTCTAGGACTTTTTCTCTTGCCTCCTTCAAGAATTCCAATTATATAGAAATTAGTCTACTTGACGGTATCCCATAATTCTCATGGGCCATGTTTACTTTTTCTTTTTCCTTTTTACTCCTCTAACTGGATATTTTCATATGTTCTGTCTTCAAGTTTACTAAGTTATTTCTGTTTTATTAAATCTGCTATTAAAGCTTTCTAATGAGTTTTGTAGTTTTTTTTAATTTTTGCCCTTTATTTCTAGGATTTATATATTTTTAGTATATGTGCTGCTGAAGTAAGAACAGGATTTATATATTTTTAAATTGCTTTTATTTCTTTGTCAAATTTGTCATATTCCTGGATTGTTCTCCAAGTTTCAGTTAGTTTGCTATCTATATTTTCTTGTGATTGCCTGAACTTCTTTAAGAGGATTATTCTGTATTCTTTGACAGACATTTCATATGTCTTCAATTCTTGTTGGCCTTTTTCTGGAGATTTTTGGTGTCTTTTTCCTTGTTGTATTTCCTTGTTTTTTCATTATCATTATACTGTTACATTGATGCTGATGTGTTTGAGGGTACAGTCGTCTCTTCCAGTTTTTGCAGGTGTCCTTTGGTGCTGTCAGACCTTTATTTCTTAGTATTGGAATTTTAACACTGGCCTGTTGTTGATTCCCTTTCTGGAGAGGACTTACAGTAAGCACTAGAGCTAAACCACTGCACTGGAACTAATTCACTGCCCTGTCATTGTTTCCCATCTGGGGAATTCTTACACAGTAAGACTTTAGCTTCAACCTTTTTAGGGGAGGGCTCCAGATGAGCACCTGGGCTTGTGGAAAATCTGGCTAGGGATTCGGGCCTTCCTACAGGTTGTGGCCCCTGTGGTATACTAAGTCACTGGCCATACTTTTCAGTGCAGTGTCCCCACTGATTGCAGGACTGAGAAGGTGCCAATATCTACATGCCATTTACTGTGATCATTGTCCCTTTCCTGTATCAGTTCACTCCATGTAGTTCAACCTTCCCAGCACTCCCAGTGGCTCATATGCAATGGGGATCAGATTGGGGATTCCTATGAAAATTCCCAGACTGGTGGGAAGATCAAATACCTACCTCCAATTCTCTTCTCTCACCTCAGCAGCAGACATGGAGAAGGGACCCCTCTAGGGGTCTACTGGTCCCCCCAAGTTTGACAATAAGGAAAAATCTTGAGTTCCTTTAGAGGAAGTTCTTGGCATCCAGCCCTCTTTGAAAAGTGAATGGCCAACCTGATGAGCAGGAAGGTCTTCCAAGCACGACAGAGTCATGAAGTGTTATTTTCCTCATGGAAACTAAAAGATGGCATCTTAACGTAAGTTCTTGAGTTATTTCCAGAAACCTCCCCTGGATGGAAAATGTAGAAAAGGGGAAACCAATTGAACTGGTTGCCAGTTTTTGTTCTAACTTGCTTCCTGAGGATCCTGGAGAGAGTCACACTCATCTTAACATTTCTTTCTGCTAACCCAGGAATCCCTGAATCTACCTATGCCCCATAGGCCCTTGCTTCCAGTTATTCCACTATTTGGAGGCCAATGTATAGCCTCCATGTATTGATTTACAATTTTATCTGCAACTTCTGCTTTCCTGAAATGTATCTCTGCATTTTAACATCCTTGCTTGTAAGCTATTAGGGAGTTCAGATCTTAAGCATTAGCTGCCCGTTCTCCTTGTTTGACGCTGTGCAATAAAAATGCCTCTTTCTCCCACTGCAGCTCTTTTTTTTTCTTTTTTGAGATAGAGTCTCACTATCCCACTCTTGTTATAGTGCTGTGGCATCACAGCACAGAGCAACCTCAAACTCTTGGGTTTAAGCGATTCTCTTGCCTCTGCCTCACGTGGAGCTGGGACTACAGGCACCCACCACAATGCCCAGCTATTTTTTGTTGCAGTTGTCATTGTTGTTTAGCTGGCCCATGCCAGGTTCAAACCCGCCAGCCTAGGTGTACGTGTCCGATGCTGTAACCACTGTGCTACGGGTGCCGAGTCACCACTGCAACTCTTGACTTCACTGTCTGGCTTTGCTGTGCTGGATGAGTGGACCTCTTTTTGATTGGCTAACACAATCATTGGCTGGTTGTGGCTTCTCTCAATTCTCTGGGACCAGGGGGTTTCTCTACTTCTCCCCTGAGTTTCGGTGTATTCGGGGTAGTATTTTTATCTTTAAATAGTTTCTAGTTGTATTTTTTGTTCAGGGAATGATGCTATAGGAATCCTCCGTTCTGCCATCTGGCCAACATCATTCTTACAAAATTAAAAGCCTTTTGATATGCCACCAAAAAGTCTCTCTGGCCTTCATATTTAGTCTTTAATTGCTGATTAATTTATTCTCAGCCTTTCATTGTCCTTCTCAAAGAATTGATTGCCCCTAGAAATAGTCTTCCTATTCCATATTCCTTATATTCTTTTCCTCTAGCTCTCACTGTCCTGTGAGTACATTACTTTTCATAATTACGTCTCAGTTGATCACAGTCAAGTCTTTAACAACTGCACCCTACTACATGGCACAGTCTACCAGTAACTACCAGCCGTGATGGGATTGACACTGCCAGTGCCTGCAGGCAATTCAGCTCCAAAACCTCATTTGACCTCTTTTCTCTCATACCACTTCTGATGCTAAGTCCTCAAAAATCAGACTCTGATAAGACATTTGTTGGCAACAAGCACATTAGAGCATGTTCTTAGGAGTAAAGGAAATAGAATTTTGGCATAGAGAAAAGTTAATCTGTGATGTAATCAATAAAGATCTCAGCCTAGCCTGTGAGGCATTCTAGAGCTGTGAGGGCCCTGCAGAGTTGTTCCAAAGTAGGGCAACGTGGATGAACCTTGATGCCTTTGCGTGGACCAACAACCTCATTGAATGGAGGTTGTTCCAGGGAAGGTGGCCTGACCTTACACAGTACTGATTTACAATTTACAGTATTAATACTCTTTTCAGCTTAGGGCAAGTCCTGCAGAAGGGATCAGGTGATAACAGTCTGTTGCCAACACTCTGAGAAGCTGGGAGAATGAGCGCTGTATTCCTAGGGTATTTGTGCATCACAGCACAGCATCCACCATGTCTGTGCTGTCAGAAGTCATGCACTTTCAAGTTGATTGCTCTCCCTTCATAGCATCCCTTCTGTTTGCAGTTTGGCTTAGGGTGAGTCGTATTTATTTTTAATTCTTTGTGGATTTTTTAAAGTCCTTGATGAAGTCATTTTTATAGTGCCTCACAGTGAGAACATCACCTATATGAGCTGTGGTAATAGGCCAACTATGTGTTGTGTTAATTCATGTTTAAACAGAATAGAATTTGCTTTGGGAGGCACTTTCCTGTTGGCAGATCTGTTCATCAAAGTCACACTATGTGATCTGTAGCTTGCCACTCTATCTATACCTTATAAATGACATTTTCTGGACTGACAAGAATGTGGGCACAGTGGGCAGAGCATTCGGAGAAGGATTTTTGTCAAGAGAAAAAAAAATTCAATGACTTTGTGGTGGGCACTTGTAGTCCCAGCTACTTGAGAGGCTGAGGCAAGAGAATCACCTAAGCCCAGGAGTTGGAGGTTGCTGTGAGCTGTGATGCCACAGCACTGTACTGAGGGTGACAAGGTGAGACTCTATCTCTAAAAAAGAAAAAATTCAATGACTAATAGTTGGTGACAAACATCATTAGGATATACTACTTTTTTTAAATTCTACTATTTTGAGCATCTACTTTGTATCCTTACTAGTTCTTGTCTAGGGAAGGTAGAAGACACAAAGATGAAATAGACATAATCTCTGTTGTAAGAACTTGGCAATTAAGTGAAGAGGGCCTACTCTTCACAGCAGGCTATTGGCTGCTGGGCTGCTTCCCTCCTTTTTTCAGCTTTGCCTATAGATGTGATGCCCAACACGGCAACAACCATATTGTGATAATGAGGCTGCAGATATGAGAACAAAAAGCCATGGGTGGTGCCTTTGGCTCAGTGGTAGGGCTGGCCCCATATACCGAGGGTGGTGGGTTTGAACCCTGCCCCAGCCAAACTGCAACAAAAAATAACCAGGCATTGTGGTGGGCTCCTGTATTCCCAGCTACTTGGGAGGCTGAGGCAAGAGAATCGCCTAAGCCCAAGAATTGGAGGTTGCTGTGAGCCTTGACACCATAGCACTCTAGCAAGGGTGGCAGGGTGAGACTCTTGTCTCAAAAAAAAAAAAAAAAAAAAAGCCACACAGTGATAATGGCAGAGCAGAGCAATAGAAACCCTTGGTTCACTGATAACATTATTAGGCTCCTGCACTTCTTAAGAAAACAAACAACAAGTATCATCGTGATTAAAAATAGGCCTTCATTTTTTTTTATAGCTATAAGTGTTCATTGTTGCTATACATGAAATATCAGGAAGCTATAATTTTTTTAATCTGAAGCTATAGCTTAAAATTTTGCATTGGGTTTAACTTTTCCTAAAAGTAATTAGCAAAATTTTAAATCATTTCTCCCAACTCACACAGCATCACTTTTGCTGTAGAAAGCCTCTTTCTCATCTGGGGACAATTTCTCCAAAACAATACTGACATGGTGCTTTTCCTATGATAAGTACAGTAGCCCCCCCCCCCCATCTGTGGGGGACATGTTCCAAGACCCCCAGTGGATGCCTGAAACCACAGATGGGTACTGAGCCCTCTATACATTATGCTTTTTCCTATCAATACATACCTATGATAAAGTTTAATTTATAAATCAGGCACAATAAGAGATTCACAACAATAAACTAATAATAAAATAGAACAATTATAATAACATACTGTAATAAAAGTTACATGAATGTGTTCTCTCACTCACAATTTTATTGTTGGACTGCAGTTAACTAAAATGGAAACCATCACTAAAGGAGAACTACACTAAATCAGACCTTTCAGTAAGAGTAAACTAAATCGAGCCAGAAGGCAGAGTTGGAGATTTTTCTCTCTATGAGATAGCTATATTTTCAGCACTATACTTAGAATAAATTAATTAAAAGACTATGCTAAATGTATCCAAGTCTTGTTCTGAAATAATTCTTTCAACTAGAGGTTATTTTTGTCTTCCATGAAGTTTTTTGGTTTGTTTTTTAAAACTCAAATGAAGGCTCAGTGCCTGTAGCTAGCTCAGTGGCGAGGGCATCAGCCTCATATACTGCGGCTGATGGGTTTGAACCCAGCCCAGGCCTGCCAAACAACAATGACCACTGCAACAAAAAAATAGTCAGCGTTGTGGCAGGAGCCTGTAGACCCAGCTACACGGGAGGCTGAAGCAAGAAAATTGCTTAAGCCTAAGAGTTTGAGGTTGCTGTGAGGTGTGATGCCACAGCACTCTATGGAGGGGGACATAATGAGATTTGGTCCATAAATAAATAAATAAATAAATAAAACTTAAATGAAGAACTTTTTATGTTTTCTTCTGGAGTTTTGGGCTAGTCTGCTTCTACAGCTGCCAGCTGAAGGGAAGAAAAGAGGTGGATAAAGACTGAAATTTCTAGTTCCACTTCCTCTTTTTTTTTTTTTTGCAGTTTTTGGCCAGGGCTGGGTTTGAACCTGCCACCTCAGGCATACGGTGGGGCCCTACTCCTTTGAGCCACAGGCACCGCCCACCCCTTTCTCTTTTTGATTTTCGAATGAGTGAGCAGTTTACAATGAGGCAGGTAGCAGAGCAGGTGGGTTAGTGTCTGCCCTGGTCATGCAGCGTGACTGCCTCGTATTTACCTGTGTCACCCGGCAGGCTGCAGCCTGCATCGATTTTTCATTAATGATCCAATTTGGCCTGTGTGAACGTCATTGCCTATCCACATTCATAGCAGCTTCTGACTGGGAGGGCTTTGCATTTTCTTCATGACTGGAGATGGCAGAGGGTGCTATTACTATAACATCTGTAGGAAATAAAGTAATGAGCCTGCTAATATACTTAATGGCTTTAATAGCACTGAAAACGTGTGTGCTTAATGCTCATTTCGTTCATAGTTGCCCTTGACATTACAGATGGCAAGAGCAGGCATTATGCGGGGGCAAAAGTGGCCCAAAGGTCACAGCTGAGTGTGAAGTAGGAAGGTGAGAGAGAAATATTCCAGCAGCATTATAAAATCTCAGCTTATATCCATCTTTGTAGGACAGAATTATATGAGAAAAGAGGCAATCAACCAGGATACTCATGCTGCCTTAAGGGATTTTGTTGAAAAGAAGAAAAGCTATGCTGAGTAAATTATCTTGCAAGCAAGACCAACAATAGAGTAGACAAAGAAACTCCTGAGAAATGGGGAATTTTCAGGTAGGGAGATCACCTTCTTCTTTCACACCTTTCTGCCCAGTTGTCTAGTTACAGGGTTTTCACCTGACATTATGGGCTGTGTTCCTGACCTGCCCAGCCCTCCACACCACATTTCTTAGGGCACTATTTGTTGGCTATTACATTAATTAATTCAGATCACGATAGCATGCATTAGCCCTACATGAAGTTACTTTAGATGTGGCTCTCTGGAGAAAAGCCCTAAGAGCCATCAGCAGTTGGGAATCTTGGTGCCACTGCGGGACCCTGCACATCATTTGGGCAGGCATTAACCAGCGCCTAGACATGAGGAGGGCACTGGAGGGACAGCACTAACGTTCTAAACCATGAAGATAAAATACACAGCAATGCTGGGCCTCTTTTACAGATTCCACGTCTCAGCTTTCAAGGGAGGAGGGTCATCTTTCTCGCTTTCTCAGGAATCCAAACCAGCAGGGACCCACACAGGAGATGGCACTAGCAAAGAGTGATAAGAAGACCTCAGAATTATAAGCCCACTGTGAAATCCTTGTCTTGCTGATAGCAGACACCCATGAGAACACATGATGGTCAAAGCTGGGTCCAAAGACGTTGACTTGCCCACCAGATGCTAGAACCGACCTGGCACCAGCTCCCCATTGTCCTACCTATTCTAGCATGATTGAGGAGAGACCTTTCCCATCAACTCATGCAGGGGATTGTGATATTTACTGCAAAGGAGATTTTTTTTTTTAAGTCTTTGTTTTGGATTTTATGATTTATGTCTGATATCATCATATTTGAGTTTTCCCCCGGAACAAGTTTATAAGGTGAACTCTCCTAGATGAAAATAAAATTTCATTTACTGATTTACCTTCTAAATTGTTTATTGATACATTGTTGTTCATCCCTCAATTTTAAAGATCTATTTAAAAAGGGCAATAAAGGTAAAGTAGAGCATAGGTAATATCCTTTCCTATCAGTAGCTACCAAGAGAAGCTTCCTTTTGTTAATGTTTAGGAGAAAACTCATCCCTCAAATTATAAGCTGGTAATATTCTCCCTTTTCTTAAAATAAAGGAGCAGCTCAAAGTTGACTACATGGTCTCTGTTTTCTGGCACCTATGTTTCAGGGCTTTATTTGCATAGAACAAAAATTTAGAGAGGGTTTCTCCATGACTAAAAATATGTAACTTAGTGGAAGGTAGATGAGACATCTTAAGAGCAGTAATTCTTTCTTTAGGTATCAAACACAAGTATACTGTTTACAAATGCCATAATTAAGCATATGTGTGGGTATTAGCTAAGGATATAGTGTAGCTTAGGCTAAGGCCTTTTGGAGGGCCTGCTGGGCAAAGTCCAGGTTCCTCAAATGCCAATAACACTTGGTGATTTAAATGGAATGCTGAGCACCCGGCTGCTCTGATTCCTGAGATCAAAGTCCAGGCCTCTCCACCCCATCTCTGGGCCTGAAAATGGCACCCATAAATCATCAGCGGGTAAGGAAAGAGTGGTTAGCCACTAAAGATTACTATTCCCTGAGCCACGCCGAGATACAGATGGGAATCACCTGCGTGAATTAAGAACATTAAAGGCTGTGCCCTTTTCTTTGTTTAAATTTAGAATAACAATGTAATCTTCATTATTTTTTCCCTGTATTTCCCTTTTCTATTTCCCTGATAATGATTGTTTAAGGCAACCATTATGTTTAGTTTCCCTATTTCTTTTATCAGCTTTTCAACACATTTTTGCTTTTACTGAATGAAAGGACCTTTGGGAAGCCTTCTGAGGGCAGCTCTTGCTGGCCACGCTTCCTGCTGGTAATAGTGCCTCTTCAAGCCCTCATCAGTCATTCTACCTGAGACAAACCACTCTGCGTTCTCTTGTGCTGTCACCCTCAGAGGTCAACTGTTGTGGGGTCTCTGGCCACCACACATATTTGCCCAGTATTTCAGTGTGTTGTTGAAATATACTTCCTTTTCTCAATTGCCATGTGAAATAAGCATTGCAAGTTCCATTTTACAGACAGGAAAAAAACACTGAGAGAGTTTATGGATTACATCTGTAGTCCCCAACCCTCAGCCAGAGGACCAGTACTGGTCCATGGCCTGCTAGGAACCGGGCCACCCAGCATTGCTGCCTGAGTTCCACCTCCTGTCCCAGCACCCCACCCCTTATCCCCCAAGCCCACTCTGCTCTATGGAAAAATTGTCTTCCATGAAACTGGTTCCTGGTGCCAAAAAGTTTAAGTGACCTTCTCAAGGACACAGAGTCCCAAATAGTATGGTTGGGATTTCAGCTCAAGGTCATTGCCTTTCTGCTACATGATGTTTATGGCTGGCTGAAGAATAGCTATAGAAAGATCAACCACGACCTTTTATTCACGCATGTTTATTAAATTAAGGGAAGAAAAGTTACTCGCAGTCCTAATCAAAGAAAATCTGAGCTGCCTGATCCATCCCTCATCTCCATTCTTCTGTGAGCTCCCTCTTTTACCAAATAAGACACGTGTCTGTGGCTTTCTGCTAGTGTGGGAAGATGGTATCCCTGCCCGAAGAAATTACACGAAAATACGAGCAGGGGTTGTATTTGGCACAGGGTGAAATTATTCCTTCTTTCTACATTTCTATACTTTATAATAACAGTTCACCTTTAAAAAGAACAAAAGGTCTTAAATACACATTTCTAAGTTTATCTTTTAAAAATTTTATTTATATTGAAAAAATACTATTTGTGTTTATGGTATACAAGATGAAGTTTTGATACATTATACACCACGGGACGGCTAAATCAAGCTATTTAACATGGCCATTACCTCACATACGTGCCATTTTTGATGGTGAGAACATTTAAAATATCCTCTCCTAGCAATTTCCAACTGTACAATACATTGTTATTAACTGTAGTCAACATGTTATACAATAGATCTCTTGAATTCGGTCTTCCTGTCTTACTAAAACTTTGACCAACATCTCCTTGGCACCCCTTCTAATTTTTGAATTAAAAATTTATCTTTAACAGGGAAAAATAAAGAACTAAATAAGCTATTACCATAAAAATATTTTGGAGAATATCCACCAGCTATAAAAGTCCAAGTTATAAACATCCCAAAATGCCAACAATTGAGAATGAATTCAGCTGTCATCACTTACTTCATTTAATTTTCTTCACAGCCTTTGAATGTCCTTCCACATGTCTATGGGGACATGTGACCAGTGCTAAGCCCTCATTCTCTAGGAATCAGGGGCTCTTCTTGCCTAATCCTGCTGGCTTTGGTCTCCTACTCTTTCTGGTCCTTCGTGTGCCTCCAGCGTGTCCCAGGATAGCAATCATTTGACTTTGTTTTTTCCTGCTTTCAAGTATTAGGCCAGATTATGCTCAGAAGTTCCAGAGTACGGTTTCTTTAAATGCACACACCTGTTTTTGTTTTGATCTTTAGAAAAGTAACAATTTGAATTAAAAACAATTGATGTCATGGAGACAGAGTATAGAATGATGGAGACCAAAAGCTGGGCAGCACAATGGGGAGAGGGGATAAAATGGGGATGGTTAGTGGGAAAAATACAGTTAGAATGACCCATTTTGATAGCACAGCAAAGTGACTATAATCAACAGTAAGTTAGAGGATACTTTAAAATAACTAAAGGAGTAGAAGCTGGTCATGGTGGCTCACACCTGTCATCCTAGCTCTCTGGGAAGCCAAAGGTAGAAGGATCCTTTGAGCTCAGAAGTTTGAGCCTGAGCAAGAGGGAGGCCCCAACTCTACAAAAAAAATAGAAAAATTAGCCAGGAATTGTGGCAATCACCTGTAGTCCTAGCTTCTGCTTCTCTGGAGGCTGAGGCAAAAGGATCACTGGAACCTAGGAGTTTGAGGTTGCTATGAGCTAGGCTGACATCATGGGACTGTAGCCTGGGCAACAGAGTGAGACTCTTTCTCATAATAAAAAAAGGGGGAAGAAGAGTGGAATTAAAATGTTCCTAAAACAAAGAAATGGCAAATGTCCAAGCTGATGGATACCCTAGTGACCCTGATTTGATTAATTCCCATTGGATGCCTGTATCAAAACATCATGTTGTAGGGTGGTGCCTGTGGCTCAAAGGAGTAGGGCACCAGCCCCATATGCTGGAGGTGGTGGGTTCAAACCCAGCCCCGGCCAAAAACTGCAAAAAAAAAAAAAAAAAATCACATTGTACTCTTAAAATTTTAGAAAAAAAAAGAAAAGCAACATTTTGGAAACCTTAGAGAAGAAAACAGATAAAACAAAGTCATATTTAATTTTACCACGCAGAGATGCCTTCATGTATGAGGGCTGTTCCAGAAAGTACCCAGCCATTATCAACACTATTCTTCCTATTATATAGCTGGACACTTATGGGACAGCCCCGTATTTCCTTCCCTTACTGTGCTTATTTGTGTGCTTGTTCATGTGTGCTCGTGATCTTCACAAAACTGGGCAGAATTTCGAGTTGCAAATAAATGTCAATTTAAAGTAGAATGGTTCAGTCTAATGAACATTTAAAATATAGTTTCATTATAACAGAACTATTTGAAAGATGACCTTCCTACAGCTTATTTTAAGTCTCTATTATCTCACAATAATTAATTTTCTTCTTAGCTTCAATTACCTGTCCTAAAGGAAGGCACTTTTCTTACCTTTAGCTCATTTTCATGCTATAGTAAGAGCTTCCTCTCCACCCATATATTCACCATCTCTAGGATGTACTGAAAGAGGAAGCTTCCTGATACTGTGCACTTCTTCACTAACCCCTGTCTTTGGAAAAAGGAGTGACTTTCCTGCCTAGAGAGATGGGAGAGTCTGACTGGCTCTGCACTGAGTATCAGAGAACAGGTCCACGTCTCTACCTCCTCCCCGTTACACCTTCCCTTGTGGTGAGCTCAACAGAAAAGGCATCTTCCCAGTGAGGCTCTCCAGTGCTCTGCCTGTGCCTGTGGGGGAAGCCAGATTCACCTGGGGAAGGAATAGCAAGCCACACTCTCCCTCCTAACCCTGCAGTATCCCAGCCTCCCATCTGTCTCCTGCCTACATATCAAACTGGTTGGAACCCAAGAGTATGACGAGTTAGCATCCTACAGCTCATGCGTGATCACTGCAGAACACACTGTATATGGTATAATATGCATATTTGTGCTGTGTGTGTATATGTGGTACAGATACATGATTTCTCAGAATGTGAATTACAAGTAGATTTTTGTAAGTTGCAACTTCCTTTAGGGCTCTGTAATTAGGCTTTGGAGAATATCTCAGATAATAAATTTGCAGTTATGTCATAGCTAACCTATACTATACTATAATATTAGTACAAAATATTCCAGGATGAATGTTGGGTAAAAAGCCATTCAGATAGACTTTAAAATCACCAACCTGTGCTCACTTAGATGAGAGCAAAAGGGTAAAGTTAATATCCTTAGAGTTAGTTGTTTTTTAAGCATAGAGGCCGGCTAAGGCTCCTTCATTCCCCCCAAACACCATGAGGTGCTCCCCATATGCAATTGTCCAGAAGCTTGCCATCCCATTTGAGTCTCAAATGACTCTGTTCTTTTCTAAGGAAGAGGGGTTTTAACCTAAGATCAAACTGTGGCCACTCCTACAGTTCAGACACTTCCGGTCATATCTGCTAAACCATGTGGGTTGAGATCAAGTGTTTGGAGCACTTGTTGTGTCAATCTCCCAAATCTGTCATCACAGGAAGGAATCCACAGCTGGGCGCTAGGAAGAGAAAGCACTGTAAATGATACCAGCAGATTTTTTTGGCCAAGGGCTATATTAGCTTTGCTTGGGTACAACCCTAAAAGGATGTGACATGAGATTGGTAGGAAACACTGGTGCCTATATATGTTGGTGCCTTGAAGCTTCCCGTGTGTCACTGGCAGCAGCTGCAGCCTGGGTCCTAGACAGGTGTCTGTGCATCAGCAGCTCTGCCCAGAAGAGGACAGTCAGGTCTGGAGGGGATGGTGGGCTTTGTGTAGCCTCTAGGGCTCTCCTAGGCATCAGGTGATGTCCTGCAGATGCAAGGCCAGTACCGGTAGAACAGCGTATTCCCAGGACCCTGTGGCTGGAGGATGAGATGCTACTAGTCATACTGTGTCTCTGGACCTCTCAGTCCAAACTGCCAGAGGTTTAGACAGGATGGAGTGATAAGAAGAGAAAACAGGAAATACTCAGAATTGAATTAAAAATATAGGTGCTATAAACCTTCTTTTTACCGACCCAGTGTGAGTCGATGGGAGATGAGCCAAAAGCTGACCAGACATGGTCTAGGCAAGAGTGAAACTCATGGGGGGAATCCTGAGCAGTAGCCGGGGCCCACATTAGTAAGTGGACATTCTTTTTACTAAAATGAGAATGACATCAAAGCTATACAACTTGAAACTTGAACCTGAACTTTAGGCTCTGGCCTAAAAAAGTGGTGATGAGAGAGAGGAAGAGAAATTTTCAAGGATTAAGTTATGTTTACAATCTCAAAACACATTCTATAGCAGAGCCTGCTGGTATCCATGCCAATTTATGTGACTTAGAGTGTTTTGTTCAACCATGAGATTGCAGATTGGGCAGAAAGTTGTTATTCATTGCTGCCCAAGATTTTTTCTAATGGTAGGAACTAATTTCTGTCCTAAGGGTGTCCTCTGCAAATTCATCCCATAGTGCCTCTTAGATGGCATTGGGGGCGGTGTGCTTGGAATACACTAAGAATGGGAACTGCAGTGTTAGCAAGAATTATGATTTGCTCATTTGGTTTATTTTCCAGAAATAAAAATAATGCACAGAAGTCCAGCTGCCCCTTAGCATTAATTGCATTAAGCTTAAGCATTACCCAATGATATATAAATAAAAACGTCACATTACTTTTACAGAAAGTAATTTAAAACCCCATAAATCTAGTTAAATTTATCTATGATTCTCACTGTAGTTAAGACCATTGCTATAGCTCCTTCTTTTCAGGAGAGCCTGGGGCTCCTTTGCAAATAAAAAAGGGTAACTTCATGGTCTCAAAAAAAATACTATAACTTGGATATGTTATAAAAAGTAAATCTTCTTAACAAATTTTTTTCCTAACACTTGACTTAGAGCTTGAGGATGCAAAATTTAATTTAATATTATCAGGGTAATGTTTTTATATTGGTTTTACTTAGCTTAAAGACTTAACCAACTTAATTATTTAAGAGAAAGTATAAGATCTCAGATAGATACTGTGACGTATGTTTGGGGTATCTCTGACTCTGAAGAGTCATTCTTGACAGAGATGGAAGGACAACCTAGACAAACTCTTATTTTTAAACATATTCATTAATGTATAATTGATACTCAAAGGGACCCTATACATTTAATACATACCTATCCATCACCAGCATCAAGATTATAAACAAGAAGTTCCAAAAGTTTTTTCTTATGTCACTGTCTGTGTGTAAGGGTGGGGTCATTTGTTCGCTTTTGGTGGTGGTTGTTTTTTGGTGGGAACAGACAAACCTATCTTTAAGTTCCAGGCTCCAGTCAACCCATGGCCAGTACACATAGATGAGTGGTTATAAAATATTTAAATGCTAAGGATAATTTCTCACCTTCATTCCTATTTTCTTTATCTTTCTTTTCTTCATATGCCTTTCTTCGCCCCCCCCCCCCCCGGGCCGTTTTGGGTGTGTGCTGTTTGTCTGGTTGTGTGGGTGTGGTTGGGGGTGGTGTTGCTCCCCTATGC
>CAUYPK010001711.1:0-16962 GCA_963574355.1 Loris lydekkerianus | reverse complement strand
CCCCTTCCTTGGTCCTTTCCTCATAGTCCTGTGGTATAGTTGAGTTATAGCCTTCATGTGAAAGCTATAGTTTAGCTTCATAGTAGGGCTGAGTACATTGGATACTTTTTCTTCCATTCCTCTTCCCAAAATATTTCTTTAGGCACTCCAATAGTCAGGAGACACAGCTCCTTGATCACCATGCTCAGGTAACTCCCAAACTTGTTCTTATTTAATATACAGTGACCTTTCCCAATTTCTGACAAAACTTAAGCAATCTGAGAATTATTTCTACCCCAGAGTGAGCTTTAAAAAACTTCTTTTAATAAGACTGTTCTTTTCTTACAAAAATGTGCTCATACCACTTGTTAATAAGATAAAATGGGCCTTTTCACATAATTCATATGTGTTGTAAAGTTGAAGGGTACAAACTGAGATGTGTGTAGTGAATGGAACTGTAGTGAGAGCAACAGAAATAAAACACTATTGAAACACTCTTGTTTTACTTCCTTACAGGAGCATTAATAGCTCCATCAACTTTTCTTACACTCTTTTCTTCCAATGATTCTGCTTCAATTCTATGACTTCTATTACTAGGATATCAGTATTACCTAACATTTAACAAGTTCTTTCAGTGTGCCAAATATCTTTTGCTAAGATATTTACATCTTATATATTGGTTGATTTTTGTCTTCCTTTAATCTTAACATTTCTATTTTGGGGGAATTGGCCATATGGTAGTTTAAATAATCTGAAAACTTCCCCACAACATAGCAGTTAATAAATCTGGATAAATTATTACAAATATCCTTTTAAAGTCATAGCTAAGTTTACAAGCAAGTAAAGAAAAACTTAGGCATCAAAAATGGAGGAGAATGGAAAACCAGAGTACAGCATTCCCTCTTTGTCCCCAGAAGATATGTTCCAAGATCCCCAGTGAGTGCCTGATACAGTGGAGAGTACAAAACAATATATATGCTTTTTTTTTTGGAGGTAGGTTTAGGGGTGGGGCCACACCTACGGTGCATCTTAGAATGGGTACAGGCGAAACTTACTAAAGACAGAATACAAATGTCTACATACAATAACTAAGAAAATGCCATGAAGGCTACGTTGAACAGTTTGATGAGAATATTTCAGATTGTATATGTAACCAGCACATTGTACCTCTTGATTGCACTAATGTACACAGCTATAATGTAACAATAAAAAAATAAAAAATATTAAGGGCAGTAAGAGATTAGCAATAATAACTAATAATTAAGTTATTATTAGCAAAGTATTATTTAATAAAATAGAGGTTACTTGAACATAAGCCCCGTGATAATATAGCAACAATCTGATAACAGAGACAGCTACTAAGTGACTAATGGGCCATTAGTGTATAACATGGATATGATGGACAAAGGGATGATTCATGCTCCAGGTGGGATGGAGTGGGATGGTGTGAGATTTTATCATACTACTCAGAATGGCATGCAGTTTAAAACTTATGAATTGTTTATTCCTAGAATTTTCTATGTAATATTTTTGGACTAAAGTTGACTATGGGTAACTGAAACCATGGAAGACAAAATGGCAGACAAAAGGGGACTGCTGTATTGGACAGTCCTATATTAGGCAGGTAATATACTGTATAGTATATGACTTTAAAGGACAATCTATAGGGCACCCCAAATTCCCCAGTGGTACTTTATTCCAGTCATCCTGAGTAGCAACCTGCTCAATAATGTACCATTTATTGGCTTTCTACCCTTTTCTGTTTCCCTTCTTTCCTATTGGAACTTCCAGAATCACTTCTCAAATAAGCTACTTGTACTCAAGTCCTCAGCTCAGAGTCTGTTTTTGAGGAAACCCATGCTAAGGCAGGCCTTCACTTGTCTATTCACTTTCTGCATATTGTGACATCTTGTGTTAGTTAGGTCATGAAATCTGAAAAGTCTGTTTTGGAATCATAAGTTTATTTTATCTCAAACAAGAAGTAGTACAATTAATCAAAGTATGTATCTAAACTATTGACATGGTTTTGCGATCTAAATGTTAGCTTGTGTATACCAGCAGCAAAGAACCCTGGAGAGTAAGTGGTGATGAAATCACAAAAGGCAATTTCTATGGCTTGTTGAGAATTGATTATTTTTCCTTGTGAGAAGTGGTCCAAAGCCTGGAAGAAGTGATAGTCAATTGGTGCAAGGTCTGGTGAATATAGTGGATTACAGATAGTTTCCAAGTGCAACTTCTGTAGTTTAAGCAGCCTGTTTATGTAACAGTGTTGTTTTACAAGAGGATTGGCTTGTTTCTATTGACCAATCTGAGCCATTCAATTGCAAGCATCCTCATCATTTCATCCAATTGCTTGTAGTAGACATTTGCTGTAATTGACTGACCAGGTTTCATGAAGCTTAGTGGATAATACCAGCGCTGCACCACCAAACAGACACCCTTAGCTTTTTCTGATGAATATTCAGTTTTGGCCTGTGTTTTGGCTTCATCTTTATCCAACCATTATGCTGAATGCTTGCAATTCATCACATGTGTAGAAATGGATCACCTTTATGTCATGATGCCAAAGAATAGCAAGCTTTGAGATGATCTCTCTTCTATGCTCGTTAAATTCATGCAAACCCATCCAAATAGCTTCTTTATCTTGCTGATTTGTTTCAAATGGTCCAATATTGTTGGAATAATAACTCCAAGTCTTGTTGCTAATTCATGTTTAGGTTGAGATGGATTTGCTTCCACTATAGCTTTCAGCTCATCATTATCCACCTTGGTGTCAGGTTGCACTTGCAGTTCATTTTCGAGATTAAAATCACCAGAATGGAACTTCTCAAACCCTCAATATACTATAAATATATTAGCCACATTCTTTCCAAATACTTCATTGATATTTTGAGCTCTCTGGGCAACGTTGTTCCATGATGGAACTCCTAATTAAAAATAACACAGATTTTTGACTTATCCATGGTTTCACAAAAACTATTCTAAAAAACAATTAAAAGATAATCATAAGCCAAAATATGCACTTGAAAGAATGAGGATATATCTTCACAGTAATAAAAAAGAAGTGTCAAAGTGAAATGTCAGAACTATATCAACTGTCAAACTTACTGCCTAAAGAAATAGGACATTTAATACTTAATAACTAAATGCTTTAAATGTTCTCTCATTATAATCTCTATTATACTATCAATTACAATCAAGATGACTCTCACAAATTACCAAATAGCATGACAGACTTCTGTGAAGAACTAGCAATAACAACAGCAGCAACAATAATAATTAAAGCACAAATTAATAACAAGAAAATGAAAGTGTTCTTTAAGAATTAAGTACAATCCTAAAATAAATAAATAAAATAAAATAAATGAATGTCAAAAAAAAAAAAAAAGAATTAAGTACAATCACAATCTACTAAGTTTTGGCCAGAGTAAACTCCAAAGGTTGTCTGATAGACCATTTGAAATATAGATTTAGATGCATGCTCTCTGATGAAGCATGACAAGCATATTGCATACCTTAAAATATTATCTAATGATAGCTGTGTATGTTTATTTTCTATAAATCAACATATTTGAATTGGAGGGTACATGCTTATCTTTTTTTTTTTTTTTTGGAGTCATCGGTTAACTTCTTTTTTTTTAAGTATCAAAAAATAGACAATATTTATAAATAAAAGTAAAACATAATTTTGAAAAACAGATCATGCCAAATCTTATAGAGAATAGAAAAAGAAGAAATATTTCAAAATCATTCTACTTGATCTGGGTACACCTGATATTAAAATTGGAGAAAATATATTATTATAAAGGGGAAATATAGAAACACATGCTTTTCTTTTTTAATTTTAATTTTTTTTAATTTCAATAGATTTAGAGGTTATGAGTGTTTTTTTTGTTGTTGTTGTTGTTACATGGATGAATTGTATACTGGTGAAGTTGGATCTTGTATTGTACCTATCACCTGAATAGTATACAAGCTCTCACATTAGGTTTGCAAATTTGCCACCATAGCAGAACTGAACAAATAGCTTGGTAAGGTTTCATAACCTTGGTATATCAGTGTCTTACAATTGTGTTTGTGTCAACATGTGGCAGTGTCTCGCTGAGTGGCATTCATTATTGTTGTTGCATATTTTTGTGTGCTGTTGAGAGAATGTTGGAGCTTGAATTAGAGCAACAAACAAATATTAATTTTTTTTGTTAAACTTGTCAAGAGTAGAAGTGAAATTAGGAGCATATTAGTCCAAGATTACGGGGATAATGCCATGAAGAAATGGATTAAACATTTTGCTGAGTGGAGAGAAAGTGTCATTGATAAAGAGAAGTCAGGGTGGCCAGTGGTGAGTAGAACTGTCAAAAACAATGCAAAAATTCATTGAATTGTGCATCAAAATTGGTGGCTGACTGTGAGAGGTATAACAAACCAAGTAAACATTGATAGAGAAAATGTTAGGCAATCTTAGCTGAAAATCTTGGCCAACAACTCTTGGCTCTTGCATCATGACAACATACCAGCTCATAGCACTATCTATGAAGGAGTTTTTATCTAGTAAACAAGTAATTGTGTTAGAACACCCTCCCTTCTATCCTGATCTGGCCCCTAATGACTTTTTTCTTTACCCAAAGATAATGGAAATATTGAAAGGAAGTCATTTTGATGACATTAGGCCATCAAAGGTAATGTGATGGCTTTGATGGCCATTCCAGTATTACAGTGCCATTCTAGTGGACTAGGCACTAGCATCAGTACATTAGCTTCCTGAGAGAGGAACTTTGAAGGTGACCATAATGATATTCAGCAGTGAAGTATGTAGCATTTTTTCTAGGATGAATTCAACCTAGAAATCATTAGACCTTGTACATTGTACCCAATAGGAAGTTTTTTGTAACTTGTCTTTCTCCTCCCCAGCTTCTTGTTTGAAGTCTTTAAAATCCCTTCTACCACTCTGTGTGAGTATGTATACCCATCATTCAGTTTCCACTAAGTGAATACATGCAGTATTTGTTGTTCTGTTTCTGAGATACTTCACTTAGGATAATGGCTTCCAATTCCATTTAAGTTCCTGCAAATTATTTCCTTTATTTTTACAACTGAGTAGTATTCCATGATGTGTGTGTGTGTGTTTCCTTTTCTTTATCTACTCATCACTTGGTGGTCATTTAAATTGATTCCATATCTTTACAGTTGTGAATCATGCTGTGATAAACATACAAGTCCATGTGCTTTTTTTTTTTATATTATGACTTCTTTTCCTTTGGGTAGATACCCAGTAGTGGGATTGCTGGATAAATGGTGGGTCTACTTTTAGTTCTTTGAGGAATGTCTGTACTGTTTTCTATTGAGATTGTATTAATTATATCCCCACCAAGAGTGAATAAGCATTTCCTTTTCACTGCATCAACACCAACATCTATTATTATTTTTTTTTTTTTACTTTACTGAGGGTCAACACTACCACTGTCTGGGCATAGTCATAACCATGGAACTGCTCCTCCTCCTGCGAGTGTTCCTTTCTTTCTACACCCTCTTTCTTCCCCATTAGTCATTCCGTCCTGATGGTTGGCAGTCCACCCTGTGTCCAGATCTCTCAGGACAAAACCAAACACTCTGTGCTCTGCAGGGGGCAGAACTTCAGACCGCCATACGATGGGGAAAGGGTGGACTGGGAGTTTGGACTTGTGGGGGAAAATATCTGTTCAATTTTTATACCTGGTGGGGTAGTGTTTAGGTTCATAAGTGGGACCTCTCTGGAGAAAGAGATCTGGAGTTTAGCAGTTCTCTGTAGCAGCTCTCTCTTGCTTGGGAGAGAGGAACAGGAGTCTCCTGTTCTCTAGTCAATAGACTTTTTACCTGTAATTTGTTTTCTTGAATGCTCATCCTTGGAGTTACAGCTTGCCAAACTTCTTTCTTGGCTCAGCTCCCCATCTTTGGCTTCGTAGAGTCCAATTCTGTCCAGTTTTTTTGCCTCTGCTCAGGAGCCTCTGTCAGTCATCTTCCCAGAATTCCCTGCTGTTAATTTTATTTCATTACTCTAGTAGCCTTTAAAAAAAAAAATGAATCCTGGATCTCAAGTGATAGATGCATTTATATTTAAGATTCCTACATCTTCTTGTTGAATTGATCCTTTTATCATTATATAATAACCATTTTAGCCTTTGTTTTACTATTGTGGATTTAAAATCTGTTTAATCTGATATTATTATAGCTACTATTGCTGACTTTTGGTTTCCATTTGCATGGAATTTTTTTTCCGCCCCTTTACCTTGAGTTGATGAGACTCTTTATGAGTCAATTGATTTTCTTGGAGACAGCAGATATTTGTGGGTTTTTAAAAATCAATTGTGTCAATTTAAGTGGGAAATTTAGATTGTCTAAATTCAATGATAATATTGACAAATGAGATAGTGTTCCAGTCATCATGTTGATTGTTAGCTAGTTGTTTTGTATTTTTCTTTATGTTACTATTTTATGAGAGCTGTGAGTGTTTTCACACTGGTGAGTATTCGTCATTCTTTTTACTGTTTAGAGCACTTGTGAGCATTTCTTGCAGACGATGTCTATTGAGAAATTCCCTTAATGTTTGCTTGTTTGGGAAAGATTTTATTTCTTCTTCATTTATGAAACTTAGCGTTTACAGATGCAAAATTCTAGTCTGGTAGTTATTCTGTTTAAGAATACTAATAATGGGACCTCAGTCCCTTCTGGCTTATAAAGTTTCTGTTGAGAAATCTGCTGTTAGTCTGATCTAGGTTTTCCTTTGTAAGTTATTTAATGCCTTTATCTCCCAGATCGTAGGATTTTCTCCTCACTTTGCTTTTGACTATATCAATGATGGTGTGCCTTGTTGACATCTCATTTGCAATAAATCTTCCAGGAGTTCAATGATGTTCTTATATCTCAATGTCTAAAACAAGCAAAACAAGGATTTTTTCCCCATTTTTCTCTCAAATAGGTTTTCTATGCTTTTTGCTTTTTCTTCTTTTCTCTCAGAAATACCTATGATTCCTATGTTTGTATGTTTTACATAATCTCATATTTCTTGAAGAGTTTCTTCATTTCTCTTAATTATTTTTTTCTTTATTTTTGACAGAATGACTTAATTTGAAATGTTCTTATTCAAGCTCTGAAATTCTTTCTTCTGCTTGGTTTAATCTGTTATTAAAACTTTCCACTGTATTTTGAAATTCCCTATAAGAATTCTTCATTTCCAGAAATTCTATTATGCTCTTTTTTAAAAATTTTATCACTTTAATAAATTTTTTATTCAAGTCCTGATTTTTTTTTTTTTTTGACACAGAGTCTTACTATGTCACCCTCATTAGAGTGCCGTAGAGTCATAGCTCACAGCAACCTCAAACTCTCGGCTTAAGCAATTCTCCTGGCTTGGCCTCCCAAGGCAGGTAGCTGGGACTACAGGCGCCAGCCACAACACCTGGTCGTTGT
Organism: Loris lydekkerianus; assembly: GCA_963574355.1. Classification (NCBI taxonomy): domain Eukaryota; kingdom Metazoa; phylum Chordata; class Mammalia; order Primates; family Lorisidae; genus Loris; species Loris lydekkerianus. Next base: position 9,540 of record CAUYPK010001711.1, on the reverse strand, counting down.
TGTTATTATTGTTGTGGTTGTCATTGTTGTTTGTCAGGCCCAGGCTGGGTTCGAACCCACCAGCTGCAGTGTATGCGGTTGGAGCCCTAGCTGCTGAGCTATAGGAGCCAAGCCTCAAGTCCTAAATTCTTGTTTTTTTGTGTTGGTTTTCAACTTTCTCATTAATTACATTGAGCTTATTTGCAATCCATATTTTGAATTCCATATCTGACATTCAAACATTTCCTTTTGGTTGAAATCCATTCCTGCTACAAAAAAAGATTAATTGAGGTACAAATAAGAGGAACATAGAAATTCCATAGAACATTCCATTGTGTGTATATATCATATTTTGTTTATTCATTCATCCGTCAATGAATACTTAATAAATTGTTTTTACCGTTTGGCTATTGTGAAAAATACTGCTATGAATATGAGTGTACAAATATCTATTTGAGGCCTCCTTTTAGTTCCTTTGAATATACATTTAGAAGCAAATTGCTGATTCATATGTTAGTTCTAGTTTTAATTTTTTGAGGAACCATCATACTGTTTTCTGTAACAAATGAGTCCTTTTGTATTCTGACCAACAAAGTTCAAGGGTTCTGATTTCTCCATATCCTCACTAATACTTGCTATTTTCTGTTTTGTATTTATAGCCATCCTGATGGCTATGAAGTAATATGTCATTGTGGTTTTGATTTACATTTCCCTAATTATAAGTGGTATTGAGCATATTTTCATATGCTTATTTGCTATTTGTGTGTATATATAAGCCTTTTTTATTGTTTGGGATTCATTGATCATACAAAGAATTAGGTTATACTGATTACATTTGTTAGGTAAAGTCCCTCTTATAATTGTGTCCATTTGTATATCTTTATTGGCAAAATTTCTATTCAAGTGCTTTGCTCCTTTTTTAATTGGGTATTTTTATTGTTGCTGTTGTGTTGTAGGAGTTCTTTACATCTTCTGCACATTAACTCTTTATCAGACATAAGTAGAGAAAATATTTTCTCGCATTCTATAAATTACCTTTTCCCTTTGTTTGAGTCTATTGATGCACAGAGTTTTTAATTTTGATGTAGTCCTAAAGAATTACTTTGAACCTAAAATTCTATATACACTTAAAATATTAGCCACATTTGGAGACAAAACAAAAATTTAGATCCATAGAGATTCAGATAATTGTCCACTATTCTGAAAATACTTAAAACTTTATTGTAAAGTGACATGAATTTGGGAAGAAGAATGTCTTAAGAAGCAGTAGAATAATATAAGGTTATACTGGAAAGAAATCCCCAGGATACAGGTACAGTAGACCAGTAAGTAATAGCATGGTTAAGAAACTGCATGATCTTAGTTACATGGTAATTAAGATACAGGGTTTTTTTGTTGTTGTTTTTTTTTTAACCATTAAGAAAAAGAAAGAGTCCCAAAATTATGTACATGAAAATCATAACTTAAATATGAGGCAAACTAATGCGTGGCTTGATTTTAAGCAACTGACATGGTGTAAGAAAAGAGAAACAATTCAATCTTGGCAATTGGAGCAGTATAGCTACTTTGCAGATTTTTAGTGCTAAAGATTTTGATTTTGTGACATATATTTAAATGTCTTTATTGTATAGTTATGTTTCATGAGTCACAGAGAAGTAAGATTTATGTTACACATAACAATATAGATTTTTATTGGATTTTATTTGTCAGAATCATTTCATAGTAAGCTTAATTACAGTAATGGCACAGCTGATAGAGAACTATGAGGTGGAGGAGGGATGAGAGGTGAAGACAAGAGTAGTGGAGACTGAATTTCTTATCCTGTATAGTGAAGTCAGTATCTAACCTGTAAAGTAGCTGGATCAGTAACTAGAGGTTTAATGGCATTATAAAGTTACAATGCAACCAATAAAATAAGTAAAACTAAGAATATAAATGTTAACAATTAGAAAGGAGAGAGGATTGTGTGAAATTTTCCATCTTCAATGACAGAAAGTTAACCAGTTAATAAATCGATTGGCTAAAATATAGAGATATAAATGTATATTTTTCAAAGTTTATCCCATAAAGTATCTGAGTCAAAATTACACACAGTAGTTTCTAAAAAATCAGATTATTTTGCTACACTCCTGTTCACTGTGGATGAGGCCTAGTAACCTGCTTTTTAAGGAAGCAATAAGCTTTTTAGGTATTTGTTATGTAGACAGAAATTTGAGAACCCCAGATTTATAGTAATGATAGAAAAAACACAAAAAACTGAAAGTGAAAATTGTTCATTACTACTGGAGATTAGGACTTGGGGGGGGGGGTGGCACAAAGGTTGGAAGGCAAAAAATTTTTAACCTTTCCTTTTATTTCCTTCTGTATAGTTTGAATTTTTATTTCCATATGTAAATGTTATATTTATATTATGACCTTTTAAGACAGTGTCTCACTCTCTTGTCTGGGCTATAGTGCAGTGATGTCATCACAGCTCTTTACAACCTCAGACTCCTAGGCTTGTGTGATCCTCCTGCCTCAGTCTCCCTAGTAGTTAAGACTACAGATGTATGCCACTACACCTGGCATTTTTTTTTTTAAGAGATGGGGTTTTTCTTAGGTCAGTCTAGAACTCCTGGTTTGAAATGACACTCCCACTTCAGCCTCATTTATAAATTTAAAAAGTGAAGATATATGTGAATTTTTGTTGTCTTTACTGAGCCCTCTCACTTCATTCTCAGATTATTAGAAGACATGGGAACCACTTGATGAGTACCCAGTATATGTTCTTCAGTCTTGACTCTGAGTCACCTTTGAGAATCTGGGTGCTCCCTGCTATTAATGATAATGATATTTGTAGCTCCTCAGTTATCTGTTTGTTATCTCTATAATGTTTGGAATGGCATGTGTACATAGTTCATTGAGAGAGATAGAGAGAGATATATTGAAAGTTATAAAATGACTTTCAATATACTGAGTCTAGAAGTTGGAATAAGATAGTTTTGAACTATTCCTATAAAGCCTTAAGGATCTACACAAAGATATCTTTATTGTTGTGTCCTATACTCTTTTTTTTATCTCCAAAGTGTCCTTAGTTTTTTCTATCTGTCTGTCCTACCACCATATTTTTGGTTCCATCCTCAAGAGTACCTTCAGATTCGTCTAATATTATGTATTGCTGAAACAGAACTTCCTTTTATTCATTAGTGTAAAACATTTATAAGACAACACACAGTTTTCTTTTGCTAATATTGACCATATCTTATCTTCTAATTTCTGTGCCTTACCTCACTAATAAAATTTCTGCCTCTTTATCTTACTAAAGTCCTCATCCCATCCTGCACTATAATAATAATAAGTGCCACGTGTTGAATGTTGACTATGCTACATGCTATTCTAAATGTTTTATAGGCATTATTGCCCTTTATCCTTATAGCCACCTTAAGAAGTAAAGAAAGGTACTAGTTTCATCTCGCATTTGAGACAGAGGGGCCATAGAGAGTTTTAGTGACTTACACAAACCTACACAGCAGATACATGATTGAAATTTAGGTCCATTACCAGACCCTAAATTCTTCTTCTTCTTCTCCTTCTCGTTGTCGTCCTCCTCCTCCTCCTTCTCCTTCTTCTTTGTCTCACTTTGTTACCCTCAGTAGAGTGCTATGGCATCACAGCTCACAGAAGGCTCCAACTCCTGGGCTTAGGCAATTCACTTGCTTCAGCCTCCCGACAGAGCCTAAATTCTTAGCTTCAGCAACATTCTGTCTCCATAATTAGTCATTAGGCCACCTCACTTGTAGTTGTCCCCATAACTTTGGTCCCCACATAGATTTAATTCATAGAGATGTATGTGGCTCAAGACCAGCATTATCTTAGAACTTGAGAGGCTCATGTAAAGGGATTAGACTTCCCTTATTTATGTGAGGAAGTGGGATTCCTTCTCTTTCCTACCAAAATGGAGTTATAGGAGCTTATAGTATTTTAGCAAATACTCTAAATTTTAAGGAATATAGGTCTGGTGAGATAGTTTCAAAAGGGCTTTGGATTCAGAAAATCTTGAATTTAAATCTCAGTTTTGTCACTTACTTGCTTTGTGACTCTAGGCAAGTTACATGAGCTGATCTTCCTGTACTCATGTGAAAAATAAGACAATACTGTTATAGTTAACTTAAGTAACGACTGTGAGGTAAAGTAGAATAAAACTTCTAGCTTGATACTTGCCAAATTGAGGTTGTTAGAATTATCATCATCATCATCACAGATAGCATTGCTAAGTCAACAACAAGTATTTTTCTGTTTTTGGTTGAGACAAAGTCTCACTTTGTCACCCTAGGTAGACTATAGTGGGGTCCTCATAGCTCACAGCAAAGTCAAACTACTGGCTCTAGTGATTGTCCTGCCTTAGCCTCCAGAATAGGTGGGACTAAAGGTGCATGTCACCATGCTCAGCTAATTTTTATTTTCTATTTTTGGTAGAGAAGTCATCTTGCTTTTGCTCAGGCTGGTCTTGAATTCCTGATCTCAAGAATCCTCCCATTTCGGCCTCCCAGAATGCTAGGATTACAGGCATGAGTCACTGTGCCCAGCCAGCAGTAACTTTCTTTATTATTTTAAAAATATATTTATTGAAATATAATTTATATGCCACATAATTCATCAGTGGTTTTTGATATGTTACATAATTTATAAATGGTTTTTGGTATGTTACATTATTAATATTTTTAAATTGTGGTAAAATATACATGTATAAAACAAAGTTTGACATTTTAAGTATTTCTAAATGTGTTACATAATGGTATTAATTATATATACAATGTTGAACAATAGATAATGATATATTTACAAAAATTTTCATCACTTCAAACATAAATTCTATAACTACTAAACAATAACTTCCCATTTCCCTTTCTTCCACCCCTGTTAAGCTTTAATCTACTCTGTGTCTATAAATTTATCAATTCTAGGTATCTCATTCATACAAGTGGAATTATACATTTGTCCTTTTCTGTCTGGATTATTTCACTTAATAGAATATGTTCAAGATTTATCCATGTTATATAACATAAATCAAAACTTATTTATCTTATGGATGAATAATAATATTCCATTTTGTGGATATACTACATCTTGTTTATCCATTTTTCTGTCAGTGGACACTTGGGTTGTTTGTACCTTTTGGATATTATAATAAAGCTGCTATGAGCATAGGTATACAAATATCTCTTCAAGACCCTGCTTTCAATTCTTTTGGGTGTGTATCTAGAAGTGAAATTGCTAGGTGATGTGATTATTTTATGTTAAACTTTTTGAGGAGCCATCAAATGGTTTTCCATAGTCGCTACACCATTTTATATTTCTACCAGCAACACACTAGGGTTCCAAATTTTCCATAATCTCACCAATACTTGTTATTTTCCATTTTTTAAATTACAGCCATTCTTGTGAGCATGAAATACTTCAGTAGTAATTTTCTAATTCAGAATTTTTTATAAATATGAAATGTGACTAAGACAATAGACAATGGCAATAGAAAGATACTTTTGGATATTGTACTCAATCCTTAGCTCTAAAGAGACTGTTGGTGGAATTTTCCTGTATTATCCAGACAAAAAGATAGTTTTCTTGTTTCTACAAGATTCTTAGAGAGCAATTTCATTGACAAGAGGCTGCTTTAATTTGTAATGTTTTCAGTAGGCCACATGTATTTGCAAGTAAATAATCACAGCAGATAATTAAATAAGCTTTACAGATGAGGCCCAACACAGTAGTACAATAAGCAATCACTTTTTAAAAAATTGAGTTAAGACATTGATTAGAGGATCGTGGAATTGACATTTAAAATAAATGATTCCTGCAGAGACAAGCTTATGATAGTAGATGCCAGAAGAATACCTGAAGTGACCTTAGAAGGATTCACTACATGTTTAATAGACTTTCAAAATCTAGCACAGAAATTGAATATATGTTTATATGATATCTTTTCTTATTTTCTTATTTCCTTTTATCTTTATATACTCTTCTGTAACATGGAGAATACAAGCCACTCTGTGTGGATGTATTGGGTTCACTTCATGTCAAATCAATGTTTATCTGCCTCATGGAATAGAGGAAGTGAAAGATAATAATCCAGGGTGTACTCTCACTGAAACAAAGAATAGGCACCGAGGCCATAAAAGTTGCGACATTTTCTTGAATGCCAATATGGTAGGAACTGAGGACGGTCATCCTTAGTTATTTCTCGCTACTGTTAGACACACATACACGAACAAACAGATACAGCTAATCTATCTAATACTGTGTAAAGTTTTCTAAACAGAGCTATCTGAGGCGATAAATGAATGTTTACATAAAATGAACTAGGATCTTGATTTGGAGTGGTACAGACTAGGTTTTTGAAGCACCAGCTTAGGATGTAAAAAAAACTTGGTTTTACCATTTTGCCAGGTGACTGTAAGACATTTAATTTCTTTTAGTTTCCATTTTCTTATCTGCAATACAAAGATCACAACATCTACCTCATAATATAATTGTGAGAATTTTATGAGTCACTATTATTGTGTGTAAATTTTAGCACTATGCCTCACAGTTCCTCTAAGTGCTCAATAATAATAACTAATATTTATTAACTCTTATCATAATGGCTCAATAAACAATACCAATTATCATAATTTTATATGTGTGGGAAATACTTATCAAATATCACACACTGTGATATTATTTTATGTAAATATAAAATAGTAATAAATATAATACTAAAAATTAATTATGGTGACCTTTATTACTATGGAGAAACTTGAGAGGAGGAAATATTTTACTCTGATGTGTTGAGAGCCATCCAAGGATGCAATGAGTCAACTCGGGGTTCAAGTGTTCTCTGGAATTAAGTGTTCTCTTTTTAAGCATGGGTGATGACCAGTTGTTAGGAACATTGTGTGAGATATTTAAACACTAATGATTGCCAAATTCTCTTTCAACTCTGAGAACCAATACATTCCTATTTCCACCAATACTGTGATATCAACAATGGATTCTCCATCATTCATCAACAGGACAAAAAGATTAGAAAATCTTCCTTTGGAAGAACTAGATTAAAGTTTGTTCTGATTGGTGGAGACTGGACTCTCTTGGGTTCCTTGAATGTCAGGTATAACTTGATCTGTTTCCTTTTTATTACAAATGGGTTGTGTTTATTTCCTATTCCAAGCTGAAGTTTCTCAGCCCTTGATAGGTGGATAAAATATAGTTGTACTGCTATGGAAATGAGGCAAAGAAAACGCCCACACAATAATCATTTGTCATCTTCTATCCTGGCTGAAATAAGCCAAGAGACAAAAAGCAAAATATAAAGCTAAAGATCTTTAAAGGATAAGCAATATTGGGACTATGATATCCTTTCTCATTTTGTCTGAGGCAGAGTAGCAGTGTAGCTGATGTAATAATAATTTGCAGTTAGATTAAGAAGTGCAGAGATGCATCAAAATATTAACACAAAGCTAATTAACTTTTAGGAGCTTTATGGTTTCAAAGGAAGGCATGATTTCATTTTCATTATAAGCCCCCAAACCCCAGTTATTGTTTTGGCAAACTTATTCAAATATTTCTTTATAGGATCCTTATTACAACAAATGTTTTTCAAGCAATTTAGTACCTGTTTTGAATTCTTTTGTGGGTACTGTGTCCAAAAGGATAAGATGAAGCCCAAATCCTCAGGCCTCTATAATAGTCCAGGGCTTAGGAATTAAGACATGGTAGGTATTCAATTTAGGCTTAATCTTGACATGCTGCATACTCTCTGTATAACCTTGAATAATGTCTTTAACTTCTCTAAGCTTCCATTTTCTCATATTCAAAATAGGGATAATAATATCTACTTAATAGTGTTGTAAGGTTTAAAGGAGATAATACACATAAAGATGAGACTATATCAAATCTAATGTGTGTGGTCTTAGGTACTTCTTAACCTCTTAGTGGGTAAATTACTTCACCTTCTCTGTCTCAGTTTCCTTATATGTCAAGTGGTGATAATAATTGTATCAGTGGTGTGAAGTTGTTATATGTTAAGTAATATATGTATAGTGCTTAAAACAGTGTCCCCAAATAAGAGGTGGCTATACTTATTACCTTTGTGTTATAATTATCATTACCACCACTACTGGAGTTTTTGAGAAATAGGTTATCCAGTGTTGGGAATCTAGTGGACCCCAACCTGGGACAGTGATCAGCAAGGGAGATGGTGCTGGGGAGATTATGAAACTTAAACTTACACCAAACTTAGTGTATAAAATCTGGAAGCCTGTAAGAACATACATTGGTTCATGTGCCAGGTGGCAGCCTACAAACAATGCAACAACCTGTTTGGTTTCTCAGGAGTCTTTTTATTGGGTACCATAATGGAGTATCCATACAAGAATGCACAGCAGTCAGTAGTTAGCAGTCAAGGTTAAAAATGAGAGAGGGGAAATTATAGCCCCAGAAAAGTTGGGTAAAGGGTAAACAGGGGCATAGGGTAATGGAATATCTAAAACAGCGAGATAATGTATGCAGGGAAAAGAGAAAGGGGGAAAACAAGTTTTGTCCCTTTGAACTATCTTAACTTGCTTAACTTAGCTCACCTGTACTGCTGAATCCCCACACATGGATAGTCACATACATCTTCCCCTGACTGGATACTTTACCCTGAGTTGGAAGGTCCATGAGGAATTCAACCTGTTTGCTGAAGGAGCACTATCCCCAGTACTCCAAAGCGGTGGCTTAGTCTCATATGTGCTCCTTGAGGTATGAGGCCCTGAAAATGGAATTTTCCCTTTTCAGAGACTAAGCCACTGTTCTGGGGTACAGGGGACAGTGCCCCTTCAGCCTGCCTCCCACAATATGGAATGGTAAAGAAGTAGGGTTTGAACTTATTCTTGAAAGATGGGAAAATTTTGATTTAGATAGAAAGAAAGTGGTGGGAAAAAAGTGAGTAAAACCCCTAGATATAAATAGACATAGCTATTCTTGGGAATAGCCTGATTAGAGAAGTCAGGATGTCTTGGTGGGAAACAATGTCAGGTCACTAATTAGGGGATTACTTCTAGACAATCCAGGATTAAGAGTCAGGCAGAGAAATTCAAATTTAATTTTAATTTTAATTTTTTTTGCTTTGTTTTATTTTTAAAATCCAAGGCCCTTTCTTAACCACCATACTCTGAGGTAAGTCTGTTGAAGCAACCCCCCAAACTCTACCCATTTCAGAGTGATCCAATACTTTTATTCTTTAAAATAGTTTTCAGGTGTTTAAAACTGCCTTAGCTTTTTGCAGGAGAAGTGCTACTTTTATGCCAACAGATATGAGATCGTGCAAAACAAGATCAAAATACTCCAAGAAGATCTAGAAAAGAGAAGAAAAGAAATTCTAGAAAATCCCCTGTGGACGGGCCTACATGGTTTTTCACCCTACCGTCTTCCCCTGCTACCCTTATTTACCCTTCACCTTTGGGCCCTGTATCCCCCCAAAAAAGGTTAGAGGCAGTTAAATCAGGTTGAGGTCCAATATCACCGGCTCATTAACCAAGAATCTAACTATTATTCTTCACCGCCCTC
>CAUYPK010001710.1:0-21513 GCA_963574355.1 Loris lydekkerianus | reverse complement strand
TAGATGGCCTCTATTAGTTTCAGAAATGTCCCTTCTATACCAATTTTCTTAAGTGTTCTGATGATGAAGGGATGCTGGATATTATCAAAAGCTTTTTCTGCATCAATTGAAAGAATCATATGGTCCTTATTTTTAAGTTTGTTTATGTGTTGAATCACATTTATCGATTTACGTATTTTGAACCAGCCTTGAGACCCTGGGATAAATCCGAAGAAACTCATTTTTAATTTATTACTGAATGTATATAAATCTGGAAAAGGTTAGCTACTCAGTATCATCCTATAATCACTAAAGCTATAGCTAGCATATGTAGGATTCAACTTTTCAGTTAAAAAAGGGACACATTATTTAAAGGGCTACCATAGAAAAGTGATTTTTAGGTTCTATTCTGTGACAATGGAAGCAAAAACCGAAGTTCAAAATTTTAAGAGATTACATTTTATTTCAACCTGACATTTACTGAACGCATCCAAATATGCTAGACTCTTTATTAACTATATTAAAATACATTAAGTACTTTAATACTTCCTTTTAATTGATCAAGTTTCTTTACAATAGTGAGAAATCCTCAAGTTATTATAAAACAAGTTTGTAACAATTTAGAGTTTTGACACTATGTGGCAAATGTGACCAGTCATGGTCAAAGGTAAAATTAAAGCAAGAATCTGGACCATTAATTTGAGGAAGATTTCCACATTTTCAGGAAATAGTAATTTCATAGTGGTTGCCATGAAAAGGCATGGAACGTTTTGCTTTTGGTCCAGATGATGAAATGTCTGCTAAGACTTGGCTTTGGAAAACCTTCAGGCAAATTTCATTTGGTCCCATATTTGCAAAGGTGAAACACGGAGTAATAATTTAGTCTGTATGTTTCCATAGGACTGGAATGAGGTCCTTTAAACTTTTTCTATTTTTAACATTGATTTTTTTTTTTAAGCCTCTAGGGAACTATGAAAATTCATCATAGTCTCGGGAAATTTTAGTGTGTATAATGGTTCATGTGGTCTCACCTCTTTGAGGTGTATGAGCTCCTCTAAGAGAGCTCTGAGTTTTCCTTCCTGTCTCCCTTTCTCCCTTCTTTCTTATTTCCTCCTTCCTTCCTTTCTATCTTTCTTTCCTCCCTCCCTGGGAAAATTATATGCAGGGATGAAAGTGTCATGGAAATATCTGTATACAATGGTAGTACACATTTAGCAACACAGTATAGAATGAGAGATTAAGAAAGAACTGGAGAGTGTTTCTCCAACTTTTTGTCTCAAAAGGGTTTTCAACTTAAACAATATTAAGGATCCTAAAAAGGGCTTGTGTAGGTGAGTTATGTATTTATCCTACTGGAAATTATAGGGGAAGAATATTTTAAAACACAGGCATAGCACACATCCAATAACTATCAGTGCTGTGAGGTCACCACACATCTTGTGTGAACTTGAGAAAAATGAGAGACAGGCTGGGCTGAGGATGGTGCTCTAGAGCTGTCAGTCGGACCTGCTGGAGCAGGGACACTTTAAGAGGGCTCTAGGAAGGTAGGTGGGCTGAGAACAAAGAGAGGAAGAAGGCCTTTACTTCTACAGCATATAAAAGTGTATGATCAAAAAACCAAAAACATTTATTTGATATATTGATCAATGTTTACACATTTGGCTATAACTTCTTTATGTCTGTAAGCATTTCGTGTTTTCAAGAGAATTATTATCATGCCCTTATTATAAACAGGATAAATAGTCTTGGATAATAAGCTTGTAAAGGCTATAAAATGATTAACTTTATATTTATAAGCTTTGCATATGCTGGTTTAATGGTAACAGTTTTTTGCATACGTCTAGGTAGTTTTTGAAGGAAGTTCATGTCGGATAAAAAACTTAATCAAGAGACAAAAGAGCATAAGTGGCAAGAATGAGAGGAATGCCTCCCCTTTGCATCACGCTGCAGCAGAAGGTGAAGTTGAGCTGATGGAGATGATCATCAAAGATTCCTCTTGTGAAGGTAAACACACACACACACACACACACACACACACACACACACTGTCATAAGTATTAAATAAATCTATTTTTTAAATAGATTAAATAAATCTATTTTCCAACGAATAAATGAGATTCGTTGGAAAAAGTGGTATGAAGTGATTCTGAAGGTTAGATTAGTGCCAGTAATAAAAGACCTGGATAACTCCTTCAGGAGTGTGGGTTTCCCTACAGACCAGCGCTCCTCAAATTTTTCTACTGAAATATTTCAAAAGATACTGCAGAGATCTAGGACACCCCATAGTAGCATAGACTTTCTTTGAATATTTAGATAGATGGTAAAATTTCATATACATTTTATGTACTCTTCCACTGAGGTTATTCTAATTTAAATTACTTATCATTGAATAAACCTGACATCTCACAAAGAGGTAATATCCCCCCTCTCCCACCCTTGCACACTAAGCCTTGTTTGAGAAATTCAACTGTAGGTAATGAGGGAGGTGGAGGCCCCAGGGAGTTAAAACAGTGAGGTGCTGTGATATTACCTTTATTATGAAAGATACTTCTGTCAATATTGTGGAAGGTGGATTAGAAGTGGAAGCCCAGTTTAAAAGCTGTTTTTAGTCATAAAGAGAGGATGAGGGTTCACCCTACTGTGAGGCTAAAATGAGGAGAAAGGCAGAGATTCAGGAGATATTTGCATGTACAGTCAACAGCACTCAACAACAGAGTGAATGTAAAAGAGGCATATAGAAAACAGGAAAAAGTGAGGTTGAGGGTGTAAGGAGATTGGATCATATGGAATTTGAGAGGCTAAGGAGACATCAGTTAGAAATATGCAGCAGACAACTAGAAATATAGAAGAAAACCTACAGGGTCCATATTGCATAGCAAATAGATGAGACTGTGGAAATGCATTAAAGCTCCTCTAGGAAAACCTTATGATTACTAACAATGGTAGCTAACGGTAGAGGACATTAAGAGTCAGATGGCAGAGGAAAAGCCAGAGAAAGAATGAAGGCAAAGATGCATAAGAGCTCGATGATACAAAAGCTAAGAGGGACGTTCCTGGGACAGGTGAGTGAGAAGGAGCAGGTCCCACAAAGAGACCAGGCAGGAAGGAGGTCATAAGAAAGCCCTCACGTCCCAAGGCCCCAGGAAAAATGATTTCTGAAAAGCGGTGAAGATAAAAACCAAATTCAGGTTATTTGATTAATGAATGGCAGTTTGTAAGTATAGGTTCCTATTTAATTAAGTCTGATGCCAAATGGAATGAAGAACAGGTGACTCATCTTGATCAGACAGAGTGGTCAAGGGATGTGTGTGAGGGTGTGTGTGTGTATGTGTGTGTGTTGTTGAGAATGAGGCACATGGAAGAATGCAGGAGATAGTAGAGAGAAAAACTGTTAAAAAGTGGAGAACAGAAAACAGGCCCGCATGGTTCCAGGTAGAGGTGATTCTCAAATCACATTTATGAGCAAATACTTTTCCTCCCACCACAGACGTAAGAATAACTGCCATGAATGTAAATGGTTGGGAAAGCCAACAGCCATAGGGCATGCAGCATGAAGGACATATTCTTATGCTGAGCTCACGGGGAAATTGTGCCGTCCGCCTATATTGTATTGTAGAAATACGTGGAAACTATGTGTGCATTGAGACCTAGTTTGAATTCTAATCTTGTGGTTTATTAGTCGTGTGTCTTTTTTTCCATTAACATTTTTGAACCATTGCTATCTTAAACCCAGACATCTTGCTAAGACCTTTAAAGACAGGATTTAGTATTTTCTCCCAACAGCATTGCAAGAGTTTTGTATGTGTGTGTGTGTGTATGTGTGCGTGTGAATGTATGTATTTTTTTTTTACACTTATTTACCAAATTTGAAAATGAGACTGCTGAGGTTCAAAGAGGGTAATTAACTTTCCTATAGCCTTACTTATGTGATGTGAGCCTGACTGTTAGCCCCTCACGGCTTCAGTATCTTCATCTTTTTGAAAATTTGTCATGGTGGTTCCTTGAAGGAAATAATGGTCATGTGGAACCCAGTAGAGTGCTTAGAGTTCTTACTGTCACATAACATGGGGGTTTTATCACAGTCCCTAGCTCTTGTTATTACATAACCTTGGTGTTTAATCACAATTCCTCAATTCATACAGTAGAAGGTGCTATTTCTTATGAATGCTCTTGATAGAAATTTAACTCAATTAACTAAGTCAGTGCCCTGCTTCTGTTAATTTTTGACAGGACCCGTTCCCTGCGAATTGAAGCAATACCTTTATCTTTTATAGAGAAGATGCAGCTGATTAGAACAGCACTTGGCACTGAGTTTGAAATGAATAAGCACCTGGGAAGTGTTGGATACAGTCACAACAAAACTAAATCTAGGCTTTGGTGTCTTTCTCTAGTGCTGAACTCTATGGATGATTACGGAAACACCCCTCTGCACTGGGCTGCAGAAAAAAACCAGGTTGAAAGCGTTAAGTTTCTTCTCAGCAAAGGAGCGAATCCAAACCTTCGAAACTGCAACATGATGGCAGCCCTTCACATTGGTGTGCAGACCATGTACAATGAGGTGGTGAAGGTGAGGACGCTGGCTGGCTCACAGGGACCTGACTGTCAGAGAAGGGGCTACCTGGGCCATCATGGCAACTTTGTGTTGCTGGGCTTATGTACCAAGCATTTTTCAAAGAGTTTTGTTTGTAGTGTTGTAGTTTATGAAATCCTCATTTTAAAAATCCCGATATGAAAGAAGACGATTAGTATCCCCATTTCATAGCTGAGTACACTGAGGCACAGAGAGAACTGAATAACTTGCGTAACTGGTAAAATCAAAGATACAGGAGTTTTGGTCTCATCTTTATGTTTCCAAGTTCAAGATTTATCTCTTTTACCTACTGATTAATGACTAAAAGGTAATGAGGGCTTCAGTGAAAACAGAAAACATCGTTGTAATTTGTTGTTTTCGTTAGAGGGATTAGTTAGCATAAGATGTAATGATGCTACTGGGAAATTTCTTACTGTTTTTCAAGTTTTGAGAGTAAGTTTGGTCAAATAGAGGAAACCCTGGTAAATACCTAAAGGGTAAGAGTTAGACCATGGTTTTCAACTCTTATACATCTCAGAGTCTGTCAGACACATTAGAATACAAATATACTTACCTAAGGAAGAATGCAATTTACAAATGGATCATGGTCCAGAAGTTCATTTCTAAGATAGGCTATTTGGAACTTACAATACGTTTTCCTGTAAAACAATACTGCAAATGATGATTTGGCTATTGTGGTAAGCCACAAAAAAAGCTAATTGTCTATAAATCACCACAGGGATCCAGGAGTTTCAAGTTCCCTTTAGCCCCAAACCTTTTTCTAACCCCTCTGAGACTGTGGCTCCTTTGAATGTGGCACAGAGGGTGTGGAGCCGTCCCAGCTCTCTCACTGTTTTTGGGTATGGCTGCATCGCAGTTCTTAGAAGATGATATCATAAACAGGTATTTATGTGTTTTTCTCACCTTGGGCTGGCTATCCTTAAAGGAGGGACTGTGTCTTAGTAATCTAAATATCTCCAGTCCTCAGCACTGTACTGGTAAATCATGGCTGTTAAATGAATCAACAAGTAAACAGGAGTTCTGGAAAAAGGGAGAGCTGAGGTGTCCGTACAGACAACATGAGTCTGGGCAGCCCCTGAGGAGGTTACAATAATGGCTTCTGGGAACAGGCTGGGGTTTTTTTTTTTTGTTTGTTTGTTTTTTCTAATATCTACATTATTCATGAGCTTCCAAGTCATCTGAATTGGGCCACATTAGTGCCTGCAGGGGCTCCCCCCAGAGATGTCACATATCTCCCCCTGGAGCTCTTATGCTTTCTCCAAAGGCTCTTTCAGAAACAAATGCCATTAACTTAATTAATGTTGGCCCTGAAAGTGTGATTTGGGAATTCAGAGGCAGGTAACAGTTGGAAGGCTATTGCTAATTAGAAGGAAGAAATCTTCAGACGAAATACAGAAAGGGAGATATCATAGAAATAGAAAAGAAAATTAAGCTGTAAACTCAGAACTGATTGATAAACTAGATGATGGACATGAAAGAAATTTTGCTGGGTGACCTGAGAACAGGAAGCCAAATAGGGTTGTAAAAGTTATGACTAAAATTGGCTCTTCCTTACTGGGTTTTGCCAGCCATAACCATGTCTAAAAATATTTTCAAACCACTTTGGTTCACCAGAGATCATGAGAGTGGGAGGAGAGGGAGAAGTTTTAGTGTTTCCCCTCATGCTTTCACACAGCAGTCCTCCCCACTGGCCTCCCCCAGTGACCCTCAGGGGTCAGCCTGCGCCTGCCCAGACCTTGCCAGTTTAGAAGGCTGCTCCATTCATCGCTCCTCCGCCAGCCTCCCACCAAACCTTCCCCCACTGCGTGTATGGTTGTAAATAAACAATTTCATTTCACCTCAAGTTCCTGGACAAATGAAGAGCGGTATGCGTAGTATTCCCTGGGAGATGTTGGCCTGGGGATTAAGGGAATCCTGTCTCTCAGCGGTCTGCAGGCCTTAGTCCTTGAGGCTTAAATTCAAAGTAGCCAATAGTTTGACCCTTCCATGGGGCTCTCTAGATTGTTATCAAAGGGACCTCTAAAGAGCTCACCTCCAGACCTGCCTGGTCATGACTGCAGGGGAAGTAGTTGCACAGTTTAGTTGGTCTCTCTGGGACTTCTGCCACATATAATGTAACACGGCTTGTGGAAAGACCGTGTTCATGATAGCGTAATAACTGATATATGTTACAGATCTATCAGCTATGACTCTAAGAAGGCAAAGAAAGAACAATTTCTTCTTATAGGCTTTGGGAGGTTATTTTACATATGAATCTGGACTTCGTAAGGATGATGTGAAGGTGCCTGAAGTGCACAGAGGAAACTTGTGTCCACACATTTCCCTTCATCCATCAATAATTTCCCTGTTTGTTCTACTGTACTGAAATCTCAGTTTAATTTTCTTTTACAAACTGAGCTAATTAATGAGCCTGAATCATTCACTACATTCCCTTAACAAGTGGCTCTTGTAGTAGATTGTGTAGTCAAGGATTTTAAGGAACAGCTTGTTTAATAAAAATTTTAAAATAATTTAATTCATAAATACATGTCATAGTTTTATCATAGTCTTGGTGTAAGAGGAAAGGCCTCTGGTAGACTAATTCCAAGGTTTCTCTCTTGATAAGACCTTTATATGAGAGAATTTTGCTACCTTGAATATAAAATAAAGAATGATTCAAGATCTATAGACTCTTGGGCAATAATTAACAGATAGCCAATCATGTGAGACGGTTACAGGCCTTCAATAAAATTCTATCAGAATAATTACTTGACCATTTTATCAGCGTACTAATTTCTTTTATGGTACAAGACATTTCTGTCCCAGACAAAGTTTGAATTAATTGAGTTAAGCTATATTTGGCCATAATACATTGATATTTCCCAGAAAGCTTACAACCGAGGCAAAGGAAAAATGGCCATAGGGGGAAAAGGAAACCATTCCCTTTCTCTCTTTTTCTCTCTCAATTTTCCCCTTTTCCTTCCTTTTCTCCTCCCCCACAAACATCTTCTAAATGGCTCACAAATTTATTTTCTTGAGAGTGACAGTTAGCATGGCTTACATAATGCAAGTGAGAAGTAGTAAGAGAAGCCGTGTAAACAAGTATCTGCAATTTTTATTGTATTCCCAATTCTGAAACTCAGTATTGCCTTAATGAAATGTGATATTGAACTCGTCATGTTTTCATCTGTTTGAGAAATGTATTTATTGCCCACTCTCTGACAGGTTTTGTATTACATTGTGCCAGAGAAGGGTGAAGAATCATAAATAGATATGACAGAATCTTAAAATACAGTGGGAGACAAATACCTTATTTGGAAATCTGCAATTTTGCGTTTTGACAATTATTCTCCCCTTTTAGGTCTTGACTGAGCATAGCAATATTAATATTAATTTGGAAGGAGAAAACGGAAACACAGCGGTGATAATGGCATGCAACAAAGATAATAGTGAGGCACTGCAAATTTTGGTTTGTACATTAATCATATTTTTTGCTTTCTTTATCTTTTCATGAATACAACATGAATTATTGTTATTTATATTAGTTCTTTTGTTATGCTTTTTAGCAAAATATATGACAAGTCAGAAAAAGTTAGTTCTTTATGGTTTTTTTATAAGTACACCCCTTAAGTGGATCTCAGATTGCTTATAGAAAAATGATAAGAAAATATTTTAAAAAGTCTGAGAAAATCACAGCAAAAAGAAAATATAGACAGGAAAAAGTAACACGAAACTGGTGGTCACATTAGAATACAAAATGCAACATATAATGGCCTGTATATGAATTAAGTCAGGTCATACATTAGACTCAGGGTTTCTGAATAGTCAACAGAACGATGGATATAGTCAATTGCAGACTTATTGGGCCCATAGATAAGAACCAAAAGAAACACAGCCACTCCTGTTTCCAAGATGAGAAGGATCGCTGCCATGGCTTCTTAAAATGGAACTCCGTGTGACTTAATGGCCAAAGTCCTTAGCCACATCCCTGAGAGCAGAGCAGCCTTCTCTCTGGTGAGACAGCCTAGGGTGGTCTAGTAAAAGGCTATAGATCCCTCAGTGACTCCTATTCCCTGCAAGGCTCCTTGCTGAGTGTGCTGTTAGAATCCCAGTAACTAACTGTCTTTCAAATAACTTATTTAATCACTTTCATATTATCCAGGCCAAGTTTTGTATTTTTACCACTTGAATTTGCCTTTTTACCACCCCAGAGAGTAGAAAAATGAAATAAAAGAACTTCAAAACATTTGCCTGCTGTTGAAATACACTGTTTTAAGGTATTTACTAGAGGTACTTAGGGGCAAATACATACTCTCTAAGTTGTCATTATTGGACCTAAAAGAGAACAAATAATGAAGAGTAAACATAGCTATCAACTTATATTCAAATCAAGAGTTTAGAAAAAGAACCTTAAATTAACAAAACAGATTGGAATAAAGAGGAAATAATGTTGAAAACACTTTCAAAAACAACATATTTTTAAAAATATTTCTTTGCAAATAGCAATATTTATATGTACATTCAAAAGTTTTTTTCTTAACAATATTCTTTAATAATGTGATTTTATGAAGTACATCTTCCATTTCTGGAAGCACAATCAAAAATATATGCTATATATGTGGTATTATGCTATATATATACTATATCTACCGTATATATAGCATATACCTAGAGTGTACTATACACGTATAATATAATATATATATGTGTGTGTGTATATATATATAACTGATGCTGACTCTACAAGCCAGGATTACAGGTGGAGTTTAGTTCTTTATACTTTTCTGATGGTCTTTTCTTTTGTGTAATAAGTAAAGGTATTTAAAAGAAAATGAAAATCCAGCAATGTATAGAAAATAATAGTTAAAAATGATAGGCTCAGATAAAAATGTAATATAATATTCAGTTGTTTCAGCATCTTTTTATTAAAGAAACTTCATGAGCAAAAAGGCCTGCTTTTCATGGTTTGACAGCTGTGCAGGCAAATTCACTTATTAATTTTACATAAAAGGGAAGAGAATCTAGTAGTTATCACTTTATCTGCCTAAATGGATATAGAAGTCATGATAATATCTTTAAAAGTCTCATTCGTCTCATTGAAAAATATGGTGATGTTAGTTTGCCAGGGTATAAAGATTGATACTTTTGTGTCTATTTGTTACTTTGTCTTTGGAAGATTATAAAATATCTCTTTTTCATAATCTTAGCCTAGTGCAAAATTATCCTCTTACCTAGATTTCATATCACATGAAGCTTTCCTTGTATTTTTACATAGGCAAACAATAGTGAAATTATCTGGTAAAGGCACATAAATTCTTCTTTACCCTTGTGCTTTGGGATTTAACATGTATTATTTGACTTTATTTTCTTCCTTCTTTTCCTCCAGCTTAATAAAGGAGCTAATCAATGTAAACCAAATAAATGGGGATGCTTCCCTGTTCACGAGGCTGCATTCTCAGGTGCCAAAAAGTGCATGGAAATAATACTGAAGCATGGTGAGTCCAGATAAGGATATATCCTTATTTATTATAGGCGATGGTTATTATAATCTGCTATATTACATGCAATAAAGACACTTATTCTGATCGATCCTGTTTTTTTGCAGTTTTTGGCCAGGGCCGGGTTTGAACTTACCACCTCTGGTATATGGGGCCGGCACCCTATTCCTTGAGCCACAAGCTCTACCCTCCCTTGAAAACTATTTAATAACATTTACACATGGGCTTCGATATAACTCTAAATGCTCTTTCTTTTAAAAATATTCCCTATATTTAAAATAGTTGTTGTCTTGAATGTTATTGTCTTCTCCAGGTGAAGAACATGGGTACAGTAGAGACTGTCACATTAACTTTGTGAATAACGGGAAAGCCAGCCCTCTTCACCTGGCTGTTCAAAGCGGCGACTTGGAAATGATCAGAATGTGCCTGGACAACGGTGCCCACATAGAACTGATAGAGGTGGTTGCTCATATTCTACGGGACTCCTGTACTTTAAAATTGTCATAATTTGTTTCCTAAAATACTTTATAGCTCTTTAGTTATTAACTCTATAGTTAATTTAATTGAAAATGCATATAAGAAATAGATATATCCTTCTGTTCCTATAGAAGCAGAACAAGAGATAATATCAACCTCCAAATTTCAATCTATATAAAGAATATTGAGAGTTACCAAGAACAAGTACAGACACAAACGTAGATACTGTAAAGATTATATGCAGTTTAACTGCCATTAAATGAGTTAAAGCCTTCCCTCAGAAGATGATAATATTTTGATGTTTTCAGCCAGGAACAGTAAAGCCCAATCATGAATGTCTTTGTGAGTGTAATTCTGAAGAGTTGTCATCTTTTAAACTAAGAAACACTTAACTAATTTTTAACGGTGTGTATGTGAAAGTGTTGACTGTGATTGAGGTATGACCTTATGCTGGGCCTCTCAGATCAAAAGTATAGTGTTTTGGGCCGTTTCCCCTTCAGAGTCTTGGCTTGTGGGTGGCAACATTCTCCTCACCAAAGGCCTACGCTTTCTGGAGGAAGAAGAGATCGGTTATTTGTCACATGTGACACATGGACACAGCTTGTAAATGCCTTCAATGTAGAAATGAAGAGCTGCCACTGTTGGTACGGGGTCTAAAGTTGCTTCATACACTGGGTTTCCTACAACAATGAATGAAACATGGGCCTCATACTCCTAGGAGGAAGAATGGCATCCCCGTGATGATGGCAAAAGTATGTCAAGAGCTGTCAGAGTCTAAGGACACTAAGTTTCTCTCTGTAATAGTTAAACTGATGATTCTTAACAGATGAGAGTGATCACTATTGATGTCATGAAATGTGGTAGATTTTCTTGGATTTTATTAACCTAGGAAGAAAACCTCACAGATGAATATATAAATTGGGGTTTAAACATTGTTTCTGATATCACAATTCTTTACAGGATGGGAGGTGCATGGCCCTTCATTTTGCTGCCACCCAGGGAGCCACTGAGATTGTCAAACTGATGATATCATCCTATTGTGGTAGCACTGATATTGTAAATGCAGTTGATGGAAATCATGAGACCCTGCTGCACAGGTGAGTCTCCTCCCTCTCATTCTGGATGCAGATTTTTAGTCTTCCCGTGTTAAATCACACATTGCAAGAAAAAGGCAGCATGTAAGCTAGCAAAGATTCTGTGTTCAAAAGAAAAGAACAGAAATAACAAAGACTCTGGTTCAACTGGAATCTCTTGGAAATTAGAGTGGAATGTTAATTAAATTTCATAGAATAAAGTCTTCAGTGGCGTATTCTGGGTCAATACTAAATCCAAAGGGTATAGGCTCAAGATTAATTTTCTATATATTAAGGAAGTCAACATACAAGACTTTCCTAGCCCTTTCTAATCTGTTCCAGTGCCTCAAGTGTATATTGTCCCCGTTTTTAGTGACAATGACAGAGCAGATACATAGGGATATTCCACCTTTCTAACTGTAATTTCTTCTTCTAACCTCACAGTTAAAGATGAATGGCTTCAAAATATATGATTTTAGGGATTAATAACCAAGTCACCAAAACAAAAAATTTTTTGTTTGGGAAGACAAATCCTAAAAGCTCCACATGTGAGTGGAAGAAGTGGTTGACCTGAGTCTTTCTATCTCTTACAAACGTGCGCACATACACAACACACAGAGCTGTGAGCAGGCTGGAAGCAAACCTACCTGCTGTGATAGGATATGTATGAATAGAAAGGATTTCCCACTTACAATGAGTTTGCAGACTAAAATTTTGTAGCACAATGGAAAACTAATATAAAACAACAAAGTCAACAAAAGCTAATTTATTTCCGAGGAAATAGAAACCAATTAAGGGCAATTTGAAGAGAATTTTAAAATAAAGATATTTTAGACCTTCAGATTATCAAAGGTCTTTTACATGATTCATCGTGTAAAAATAAATGTATGAAGGCAACAGAAGATCAAGAAGAGTAAATTGGCATATATGAAGCCAGGATTGGTGATATGAAAAAGATCCAGTTAGAAACCCTTAAAAAATTATATAAGGAGCTGCTGAAAGAAAACAAAAATGTGGTAGATGGACTAAGTTCTAGACCAGAGAGTCCCAAACTGCTGCATGCGAGACTCACATAAACAGTTTAGGGAACCCATTGGCAGTTAATGCCACAGATTATTTCAGAATCTCTTGGTTGAGTCTTAGGAATTAAAAAAAAAATCTTTGATTCCAATGTTTTAGCCAATTTGGAAACCAAGTGAGTTGGTTATAGTTAGAATGTATAACTAGAACACAGCCTTAGTATAAATTTTTTGTTTGTTTGTTTGTTGTTTTTTTTTTTTATGAGACAGAGTCTCACTTTGTTACCCTGGGTACACCTGGCATCATGATAGCTCACAGCAACCTCAAATTCTTGGGATTGAGCAATCTTACTTCAACCTCCCAAGTAGCTGGGACTACAGTCGACTGTCACAGTGCCTGGCTATTTTTTCTATATTTAGTAGAGATGGGGTCTTGCTCTTGCTCAGGCTGGTCTGGAACTCCTGAGCTCAAGCAATCCACCTGCCTGGGCCTCTCCAGAGTGCTAGGATTACAGGCGTGAGCCATTTTGCCTGGCCAATATATAAATATTCTTAAGCAAAAATTATTTTAGGAACATGGGGCCTTAATATTATAACTTATTCACTAAAATTACTCAATATAATTAATAAATTTTAAATATAATGCAGCTTTTTGTGAATTTTTGCTGAAAATCAGCAGACTGATTCTGAAATTTATATACAAAGGGCCACAAATTGCTAAGATAATCTTGAAACAAAGAAATGATATTTGCAAGAGAAAACATAAAGTTTTCAATCATTAACATTTGTTATGGTGGTGCTTTATTTTGAAACTTTTATTTGCTTCATCAATTAACATCATCCTTACAACTGGTTGTGAGATGATACTCAAATGACTTTAATTCTGTCATAATTATTTTTGGCACATAAAACTAAGGAAAGCTAATGCTGTCTTGTTAACTTTTGCCTAAGAGGAAATCCCGCCCCACCCCCAATCTCACAAAAGGGAGCTTTTTGAACTCTGCAGATGAATTTTAGGCACACCTTGCATGCAGCTGTTGTTATTCCATGATCACTGTGATACCAGCTGTTCTTTTGTCTTTTGTATCTTTTGAACCTTCAGAAAATACACTTATGAAAAGATGAGGAAGAAAATTTTGTGATGTATTTAAAAAGTTCTTTATTTTTAATTATTATAAATACATAATAATCATACATATTTATGGGCACCTGTGATATTTTGATATAAGCATGAAATGTGTAATGATCAAATCATAATAATTGGGGTAGCCATCACTTCAAGCATTTATTATTTTCTTATGTTAGGAACATTCCAAATCCATTCTTTTAATTATTTGGAAATACCAAACAATTTATTATCAACTGCAGTCACCCTATTGTGCTCCTGAACCCTAGATCTTATTCCTCTTATCTAATTACATTTTTGCACCTATTAACCATCCTTCTTTATCCCCCTTCCCCACTATACTTCCCAGCCTCTGGTAACCATCACTCTACTCTCTGTCTCCGTGAGATCAATTTTTTCTTTCTAGCTCCCACATATTAAATCGAGTGATATTTGTCTTTCTATGGCTGGTATTTCCCTTTACATAATGTTCTCTAGATTATATTACTTTGAAAATATCACCCTAACAGATTCAATTATAAATTTTGAAAGCATTTCAAATTCTTAGTATTTCATCATGTTATTCAATGATGAATTAAATATACTTTATGAGTATCATAGCTTTATTTTATTTGTTTATATTTATATCCATAGTACTTTCATTATAATGTTTGGAATTCTCTTGTTGTAGAGCCTCACTGTTTGATCACCACGAACTAGCAGACTACTTAATTTCAGTGGTAACTATTCCATTTACTGGTTTATTTTTTATTACTACTTACAGCTGAAAGACTGTGTGATTACATGCTATGAATTTTCAAGCACAGAACAAATTTTAATTTCTTGCTTATCAGCAAAAGTTGTTTACAAAAGGATGACTGACACATTTGCAAATAGACTATCTTGTGTACGAATATGTAACAGAGCTAGATTTTATTACTATGAAATTAGAAGTTCCAAAGTGTACTTTGGGTACCCATGTGGTTTTAGCATGGGGAGTTTGTGGGAACTCAAGGAAAGCTCTTCCAATGTCCTGTGAGTAGGTGTTATGGGACTGTAGGCTTGGGTGACTCTGCCACCCTCCTCCAGCCCTGGTGGCTTTGACTGGTGGCAGGATGATCAGCATGTGGGCTGAGCTTCTGTCCTAGCTACCTCAGCACCACCTTTTAGATAATGAGAAACTGAGGAATTGAAAAATGTTGTCCAAGGTTTATTACAAATGAAAGTGGAGAACTTTTTCACTCTAAGAAGGGCGATTGGTCAGCTTTTGAGTTAAGATTTTTAATAAGCTCTTTATATACATGCATGTATGGTGGATTTATTTAAACCCTGCCGTATCAGCAAAGAATGTAGTTCCGTTTGTATTATTGGACATGTGTATGTTGTCAGTAGCAACTACTGAAACTGTGCTGTTTACACAGAAGGATCCAGGGGAGACTCTTGGTATACCATAGTTCATGCCATGCACGATTTCCCACGAAGGCAGCCGTATCGTCACCTGCCAGGGGAACTGTGGCTGAAACTCACTGACCACCACACAGCTAAGGGGCTGCTTCTGCCAGCAACTCTATCAGTGGGCCCCAAAAGAACAGGGAAATATCAGCAATTGGAGGTTGAACTATTTTTATTCCTCTGTCCAAAGCATAGAATGCTTTTTAAGTCACCTCCAGGCCTGCAGTCCCCGGAAATTTTTTAAAGCCTTTGATATCTTACCATATTAAATATTATAACCATAACACATAATCACTAATGTTACTTATTATTCATTTTTTTAAAAAAAATATATACATATAATTTTGTTTTTACATTCAAATGTTCTCAAATAAATGTTTTACTTAATTTTACTTTAGGATCTAAAGGATTTCAGTTCAGTTCTTTCAGTTTGTCTATTTCATATGAAGTCAATATTTTAAAAAGTGAATGGTTCTTGTGAACATTTTTTAAATCACATATGCAATGAACTTGGAAGACTTAAAATTATGGACATTTACAATTAATTTTTTTTTTTTTATAGTGGGACTAAACTATTATTCTAGGTCAAAAGGTATTTGTTATAGTTTAGGTAATAATAGAGCTATTGCCAGATGTCAATACAAAGCCTAATGTGATAATAATTTCATTGCTGAAATTATAAAAGATTGCCTTGATTTCTGATATTACAACATATAAGTTATAGAGACAGTTCAAGTCATTTATGATTAGTCTTATGCATTAGTGCTAATCATAATATAGAAATTCTATCTCAATGAAATAAAATTATTTCAAGATTGCAATGTAAACTGATTTTTCTGTTTGTAAGCTCTTTCTTGAATGACTTGTTTTATTTTAGGGTGCAGACATGAATATTATTGATTCTGAAGGACGTTCTCCGCTTATATTAGCAACTGCTTCCGCATCTTGGAATATTGTAAATTTACTACTCTCTAAAGGTACCAACGGGGACCACTTTATGCCTTTGAAATTATTACTGAATTTGGTTAAATAAACATTTATTAATTATCTGTTGTGTGCCAGGTACTGGGCCAGGTGTTATGAATACAAAGATAAACAGACCACTTTCAGTTTAGAATAATTTTCAGTACAGTAAGGGAAAAATATTTTAAAAGGCAATTTCAGAAGAACAACCATTAATATTTATAAAGCATTTGTTATTCCTGTGGCATTTTGCTGAACATCTTGTCAACTTTCTCTCAATGCATCAATCCTGTGCGATATGGGTACTGTAACTGTCCCGGTTCCAGATGCTACCTGGTGCTACAATAACAAAAAAGCGAGATATCCTTCCCTTACACCCTCCACCTACATATTTCTATTTTATGCTTTAAAAGGTAAGAGCTCATATATTAATGTAATGTATCACATATTTTCTACCTAACGGACACACACACACACAGAGTAAGATAAACCCATTTTAAATATTTAATTTTCTCATTGAAATAAAGTTTCTTACAAATTAAAGATTAGCAATGTTTTAAGTAAAAAAGACTATTGCATTGAAATTGTGCCATAGGCCGTGCTTCAAATAAAAGTGAGTAGAATTTATATTTATATTGTGCTTTTTGTAGGTGCCCGTGTAGACATAAAAGATCATTTTGGACGTAATTTTTTGCATTTGACTGTACAGCAACCTTATGGATTAAACAATTTGCGGCCTGAGTTTATGCAGGTAATATATATCTATGGATTTTCAAAAACTGACTTGGGTTAAACAAAGAATAAACTGCTATTTATTATAACATTGTGAAAGCTGATTCTGGAATTTTAAAATGTTTTCAAATAAAGATGATATTTTAGTAATATTTAGTTACATGTAATATTTAGTTACAGTAGTGGTGGTTTAATGATAATAATAACCATAGCCTATAATAAATAAGGATATATCCTTAATTAGTTTGATTTCCTTCACTCTTTGACCATTATGATTTGCTTGCCAGTGGAAGAGCCAAGTGTGAGAGTGAATTAGCAATACTCCACCATCAATTAGGAAAAATTACTCAGTGTATCTGACAACAGGTCATGTGTATATTCAGCAGCTAATACCTACTGAGTGACTGTCACATGTATGTAAAGTACACCATATTTTCACAGTAAATAGATTTTAATATTTTCACTGTTTTTAGCAATCTAGAACATATATTTGAATATTTCAAACAAAATGAAATGTTAATTGATTGGATTAAGCTACTCATTGGCCATTCACATTTTATTTAGTAAACACATAAAATGTAAAATACACCTAATTTTAACATTTCATCCATTTTCACAAACAAAACATATTAATATTAAACTCTTAGGTGTTACTGGTGGGAGAGTGAGGGGAGGTGCAGAGGAAGGGGCGGTGGTCAACGTTTGAGAAATGTGGAGTAAGTGCGTTTTCCTATCGGAAGGATGTCTCTGAGGGTTTAGGTTGGGACTGTACATTACAGGGAGACAGAGCATTCCACTTCATCCACATTTATTTTACTGTAGCAGTACCCTTTGAGTTATTTACATTTTGCTTTCAAGCAATACATTTGTAGGTAACTACAAAAGTTTCGAGACAGACCGTTTTATAGTCCATTATTTCACTCTGTGATTCCAAGAAACACAGTGGACAGTGTCCTTCCTGATTCCCCTGTGCACAGTGGACAGTGTCCTTCTCGATTCCCCTGTGCACAGTGGACAGTGTCCTTCTCGATTCCCCTGTGCACAGTGGACAGTGTCCTTCCCGATTCCCCTGTGCACAGTGGTCAGTGTCCTTCCCGATTCCCCTGTGCACAGTGAACAGTGTCCTTCCCGATTCCCCTATGCACAGTGGACAGTGTCCTTCCCGATTCCCCTGTGCACAGTGGTCAGTGTCCTTCCCAATTCCCCTGTGCACGTTTGATCTCACTTGACTTAATCAGTGTTGCCAGGAGGGCTTCATTTGTTTCTCTCTGGGCAGATTTTATGCTTCTTTATTTTTGTGTATCTCACAACTTATGTCATGACCCAGACATTGGCCCTTGCTGGAAAATATTATCCTCTAGAATAGTTTGAAAAACATCGTATTAGCATAAAAGCAGAATTCCCTGTAGAGGATTAATGTTTCCCACAGATGCAGCAGATTAAGGAGCTGGTGATGGATGAAGACAATGACGGGTGCACTCCCCTGCACTATGCATGCAGACAGGGGGTCCCCGTCTCCGTCAATAACCTACTTGGCTTTAACGTGTCCATTTATTCCAAAAGCAAAGACAAGAAATCACCCCTGCATTTTGCAGCCAGGTAAGGCTCAGTCTGTGTGACCTGTGAGCATGTCTTCTTTCTGTGTAACATTTGCTTTGAAAACATGAAACCTAATATTTTCCAAGTTATGGGCGTATCAATACCTGCCAGAGGCTCCTGCAAGACATAAGTGACACGAGACTTTTGAACGAAGGTGATCTTCATGGAATGACTCCACTGCACCTGGCAGCAAAAAACGGACACGAGAAGGTAGTGCAACTTCTTCTGAAGAAAGGTGCCTTATTTCTCAGGTGAGGATGTAGGATTGGAACGTTTATACATTCTGTTTCATTAACTATTTTAGGCTATTTTTCCATTATACTTTAAATTTTGATATCTAACTTTATATGTCACTAATTACTTTTATCCGTCTTATGTAATACTCAAACATACCATATATACTCGAGTATATATGGTATATAATTTCTCAAATATTGAAATGAAAGTGAGTATTATTCCCAATTGGTAGATGAAAATATCAAAGTTTATGGAGTTAAAGAATCTCGTTCAAGGTCACAGAGTAAGTGGCTTTGTACAGAGTATTTCTCGGAATCTTTGAAATACATTTCCTCCTATCTCATTTGATCGTGTTGCCTCTTCCTGTCCACACACACACAAAACCATAGACACACACACACACACACACACACACACAAAACCTGTAGACACACACACACACACACACACACAAAACCATACAAGTTCAAAGACCCTACTTTTTATTCAATCTAATGACTCATGGACATAAAAAGCTTGCTTTCAATGAAAACAAGAGATTTAAAAATTCCTGAACATTAATATACAGGGTGGCCATAAAGTTCATGTGCAATTTTAAATTGCATACTATTTTAAATTGTACATGAACTTTATGGCTACCCTGCACTTAGAAGAACTCTAATGCAAGAAAGAAAACCAAGTAAAATATGGAAGCTTAATAAAAGATGTGGTGTAATTAAATGACATTGCTAGGAAAGGAAAAAAACTCTGGAAACATTTCATGGAAACAAGCTGATCTGTCTTCAGATTTCACAGAAGTGTTTGAAGAGAACTGATGCTTAGAAATGCATTTCAGTACTGACCTGGACTGATGCCAGAAAATTACTGACATAATTGCAGAATAAATATTTTCTTCAATTCCTTCCCTCTTACAAGAGGACACCAAGCAACAGACCTGCAAAGGTAGCCCAAGTGGACCCAGGCCACACAGTTGTTACTTTATTCCTTCATAACTGGAAGAGCAAGGCAGCTCTTACACCCTAAAACAGCTGCCCACTATAACCAAAATTAAATTGTTCCAGGATGTTTTGCTGTTTGCTTTTCTAATTTGGAAAAGCATCGCTAATATGAGAAGGTTTCATTGTATGTACATCTTGCATTTCTATGAGAAAGGATAAGCAATTTTCAAAGGGATTGAGCATAAGAGGAAAGTGTCCCTAGACCTGAACTCTTAGAAGAGTGACACTAAGCTAAGTATGTTATAGCCATGTACTAGAAATTGTTGTTATCAGCAATGTCTATTAACCTTAAAGACAAATACCACCATGGTGACACATTTTTCAATTTTCAGTGAAAGCATAAGACGAGATTTAAAATGGTGTGTATATTACACCTTCAGAAAAAATACATATGACACCGAATGTTAAGTCGACTTTCCTCCATAACCAGATGTTTGATAATGTGCTTACATACGTTTGTATTTTAATACACTAAATAAAATGTATGCGAATCTTATTATGGATAGATCATTTGTGACTGATAGGCTTGACATTAGCTCTTTTATTATAAATATATAATAACTAGTTGGTAGCTCTCAATTTTGCTTTATTTGCTCACCAGACTTACCTAGAATGAGCCAAGTGGCATCCTTCCCACATTTCATCTACACCATGTATACACGGGTCTTTTTCTTAACTCTTTATCAGTGACAACAATGGCTGGACTGCTTTGCATCATGCGGCCATGGGCGGGTACACTCAGACCATGAAGGTGATTCTTGACACTAATTTGAAGTGCACTGACCGGCTTGATGAAGAAGGGGTACGTATGTGGTCCTCAGACTCACCACACATCTGGACATGGCAGAGACTTGCAAATGCCACATTCTCCCCTTCCTTGCTCTAGTTCCAGCCTTTTGTTGGGTTTTTAACAAGTAGACTGTTGAAGTGAGAAATGAGTAAAGAGGGGAACAGAAATAGGAGAATTCCAAGGGGGGGGGTGGATGTCGAGGACGCCCCCAGTCTCACAGAGGCTGGTCCACAGGCCATTGCTGTTTGGTGGTAAAATTGCAATTACCTGGTGACAAACTTGAAGAAATGTAAAGGGGAGGAGTGAGTTCCGGTATGTGGAAGTGTGCTGGTTTGAAGGACTATCCTTTACATAGGTTCTTCCTTTTTGAAAGATGGGGGATTAACATGGGCGTCTGTTCATGTAATGATAGAAATAGAAGATTATTCCTTTTTCAAAAGTGTCTTCTTGAGGCAATACTTAAAAATCGGCACCCTTGTAACATTTTCCGAGTTTTAAAAAAATGCTACAAGCTCCTAAAACCCCGGGCCTGTAAAGCACTGCTGAATCTCCCAGGAATAGTTTCTTCTTTGTTCACTCCAACATCCTTACCCTGAAAGCTTGTCCTTTGTCAAGAACAGAACAAACCCCTCACAGTTCACACACACACCCACACACACACACGCACACATGCACAGACCCACCCCCCCCACAGTTCATACACACACACACACACACACACACACGCACAGAACAAACCCCTCTCAGTTCACACACACTCACACATTCACAGACCCACCTCCCCCCACAGTTCACACACACGCACAGAACAAACCCCTCACAGTTCACACACACACACACATGCACAGACCCACCTCCCCCGATCGGACGAGCGGCGGGTGGGGGAGTCTGTCTTAAAAGGGAGGGGTTTGTTCTGTTCGTGACAAAGGACAAGCTGTCGGCGTAAGGCTCTAGGAGAGAAAACAGAAGAACCTAATCCAGGGCGAGTCAGCAGTGCTGTACAGCCCCGGGGGATTACGCG
>CAUYPK010001709.1:0-12287 GCA_963574355.1 Loris lydekkerianus | reverse complement strand
GCCTGTGAGGTAGGCTCTCGCTCTGTTGCATCTGGTGGTGTGTCACGTAGGCTCTCGTTTGGGCAGCATCTGGTAGCCTGTGAGGTAGGCTCTCGGTCTGACAGCATCTGGTGGCTTGTGAGGTAGGCTCTCGCTCTGTTGCATCTGGTGGGGGTTGAGGTAGCCTCTCGCTCTGACAGCATCTGGTTGAGTGTAAGGTAGGCTCTCGCTCTGACAGCATCTGGTGGCATGTGAGGTAGGCTCTTGCTCAGCTTTATCTGGTTGCATTGAGGTAGGCTCTCGCTCTGCTGCATCTGGTGGTGTGTCAGGTAGGCTCTCGCTCTGTTGCACCTGGTGGCGGGTGAGGTAGGCTTTCGCTATGCTGCGTCTGGTGGCACGTGAGGTATGCTCTCGCTCTGGAAGCATCTGGTGGCTTGTGAGGTAATCTAATGCCCTGACAGCATCTGGTGGCGTTTGAGGTAGGCTCTCGCTCTGGAAGCATATGGTGGCGTGTGAGGTAGGCTCTCACTCTGCCAGCATATGGTGGTGTATAAGGTAGGCTCTCGCTCTGTTGCATCTGGTGGCGTGTGAGGTAGTCTCTCGCTCTGCTGCATCTGGTGGCGTGTGAGGTAGGCTATAGCTCTGCTGCATCTGGTGGCGTGTGAGGTAGGCTATAGCTCTGGCAGCATCTGGTGGCATGTGAGGTAGGCTCTCCCTCTGCTGCATCTGGTGGCATGTGAGGTTGGCTCTCACTGTGCTGCATCTGGTGGCCTGTGAGGTAGGCTCTCGCTCTGGCAGCATCTGTTGGCATGTGAGGTAGGCTCTCGCTCTAACAGCATCTGGTGGCATGTGAGGTAGCCTCTCGCTCTGTTGCATGCTGTGGCGTGGGAGGTAGGCTCTCGCTCTGGCACTATCTGGTTGGGTGTGAGTTAGGCTCTCGCTCTGTTGCATCTGGTGACGTGTAAGGTAGGCTCTCGCTCTGGTTGTATCTGGTGGCGTGTAAGGTAGGCTCTCGCTCTGGTGCAGCTGTTGGCGTCTGACGTAGGCTCTCGCTCTGCTGCATCTGGCAGCGAGTTAGGTAAGCTCTCGCTCTGACATTGTCTTGTGGCGTGTGAGGTAGGCTCTCGCTCTGACAGCATCTTATGGCATGTGAGGTAGGCTCTCGCTCTGTTGCATTTGGTGGCGTGTCAGGTAGGGTCTCTTTCTGCTGCATCTGCTGGCGTGTCAGGTAGTCTCTTGCTCTGCTGAATCTGGTGGCGTGTAATGTAGGCTCTCGCTCTGGCAGCATTTGGTGGCGTGTGAGGTAGGCTCTCGCTCTGACAGGATTGGTGGCGTGTGAGGGAAGCTCTCGCTTTGTTTCACCTGGTGGCGTGTGAGGTAGGCTCTCGCTCTGTTATCTGGTGGCGTGTGAGGTAAGCTCATGCTCTTCTGCATATAGTGGCGCCTGAGGTAGGCTCTTGCTCTGCTGCATCTGGTGGCGTGTGAGGTACGCTCTAGCTCTGACAGCATTGGTGGCGTGTGAGGTAGGCCTTCGCTCTGTTGCATCTCATGGTGTGTGAGGTAGGCTCTCACTCTGGTAGTATGTGGTGGCGTTAAATGTAGGCTCTCGCTCTGTTGCAGCTGGTGGTGTGTGAGTTAGGCTTTCGCTCTGACAGCATGTTGTGGCGTTTGAGGTAGGCTCTCGCTCTGGCTGCATCTGGTGATGTGTGAGGTAGGCTTTCGCTCTGGCAGTATCTGGTGGCGTGTGAGGTCGGCTCTCGCTCTGTTGCTTCTCGTTGCGTATGAGGTAGGCTCATGGTCTCCTTCATTTGGTGGTGTCTGAGGTAGGCTCTCACTCTGCTGCATCCGGTGGTGTGTGAGGTAGGCTCTCGCTCTGGCAGTATCTGGAGGCGTGTGAGGTAGGCTCTCGCTCTTTTGCATCTTGTTGCTTATGAGGTAGGCTCTTGCTCTGCTGCATCTGGTGGCGTCTGAGGTAGGCTCTCGCTCTGTTGCATCTTGTGGCGTGAGAGGTAGGCTCTCGCTCTTCTGCATCTGGTGGCGAGTGAGGTAAGCTCTCGCTTTGTTTCATCTTGTGGCGTGGGAGGTAGGCTCTCACTCTGTTGCATCTAGTGCCTTATGAGGTAGGCTCATGCTCTGCTGCATCTGGTGTTGTCTGAGGTAGGTTCTCGCTCTGTTGCATCTGGTGGCGTGTGAGGTGGGCTCTCCCTCTGGCAGCATCTGGCGGCGTGTGAGATAGGCAATCGCTCTCTTACATCTGGTGGCGTGTGACTTAGGCTCTCGCTCTGGCAGTATCTGGTGGCGAGTGAGGTAAGCTTGGCTCTGTTGCATCTGGTGGCTTGTGAGGTAGTTTCACTCTCTGCTGTATCTGGTGGCATGTGAGGTAGGCTATCGCTCTGCTGCATCTGGTGGCGTGTGAGGTAGGCTCTCTCTCTCGTAGCATCAGGTGGCGTGTGAAGTAGGCTTTCGCTCTGCTTCTTCTGCTGGCGTGTGATGTAGGCTCTCGCTCTGCTGCATCTGGTGGCGTGTGAGATAGGCTCTCGGTCTGTTGCATCTGGTGCCGTGTGAGGTAGGCTCTCGCTTTACTTCATCTGGTGGCGTGTGAGGTAGGCTCTCGCTCTGCTGCATCTGGTGGCGTGTAAGGTAGGCTCTTGTTCTTTTGAATCTGGTAGCGTGTGAGGTAGACTCTCGCTCTGCTTCATCTGGTGGCGTGTGAGGTAGGCTCTCACTCTGCTGCATCTGGTGACGTGTGAGGTAGGCTCTCGCTTAGCTGCATCTGGTGGCGTGTGAGGTAGACTCTCACTCTGGCAGCATCTGGTGGCGTGTGAGGTAGGCTCTCGCTCTGGCAGCATCTGGTGCCGTGGGAGGTAGGCTCTCTCTCCTTTGCATCTGGTGGCGTGTGAGGTAGGCTCACGCTCTGCTGCATCTGGTGGCCTCTGAGGAAGGCTCTTGCTCTGTTGCATCTGGTCACGTGTGAGGTAGGCTCTCGCTCTGACAGAATCTGGCAGCGTGTTAGGTAGTCTCTCGCTCTGTTGCATCTGGTGCCATGTGAGGTAGGCTCTTGCTATACTTCATCTGGTGGCGTGTGAGGTAGGCTCTCGCTCTGGCACCATCTGGTGGTTTGTGAGGTAGGCTCTCGCTATGCTGCATCTTGTGGCGTGTGAGGTAGGCTCTCACTCTGGCAGGATCTGGTGGCGTGTGAGGTAGGCTCTCGCTCTGTTGCATCTGGTGGCGTGTCAGGTAGGCTCTCTCTCTGGCAGTATCTGGTGGCGTGTGAGGTAGGTTCTAGCTCTGTTGCATCTGGTGGCTTTTGAGGTAGGCTCATGCTCTCCTGGTTCTGGTGGCGTGTTAGGTAGGCTCTCGCTCTGTCAGCATCATGTGGCGTGTGAGGTAGGCTCTCGCTGTGCTGCATCTGGTGGCGTGTGAGGTAGCCTCTCACTTTGCTGCATCTGTTGGCGTGTGAAGTAGGCTCTCGCTCTGCTACATCTGGTGGCGTGTGAGGTAGGCTCTCGCTCTGCTGCATCTGGTGGAGTGTGAAGTTGGCTCTCGCTCTGTTGCATATGGTGGATTGTGAGGTAGGCTCACACTCTGCTGCATCTGGTGGCATCAGATGTAGGCTCTGGCTCTGCTGCGTCTGGTGGCGTGTGAGGTAGGCTTTCGCTCTGAATTACCTGGTTGCGTCTGAGGTAGGCTCACGCTATTCTGCATCTGGTGCCTCTTAAGTAGGCTTTTGCTCTCGTGCATCTGGTGGCTTGTGAGGTAGGCTCACACACTGTTGCATCTGGTGGCGTGTGAGGTAGGCTCTGGCTGTGACAGTGTCGAGTGGCGTGTGAGGTAGGCTCTCGCTCTGTTTCATCTAGTGGCGTGTGAGGTAGGCTTTCGCTGTGCTGCATCTGGTGTTGTGTGAGGTAGGCTATCGCTCTGGCAGCATCTGGTGGCGTGTCAGGTAGGCTCTCGCTCTGCTGCCTCTGGTGGCGTGTGAGGTAGGCTCTCGCTCTGTTGCATCTGGTGTCGTGTGACGTAGCCTCTCGCTCTGACAGCATATAATGGCGTGTAAGATAGGCTCTCGCTCTGCTGCATCTTGTGGCATGTGAGGTCGGCTCTCTCTCCGCTGCATCTGTTAGCGTGTGAGGTAGGCTCTCGCACTGACAGCATCTGGTGGCGTCTAAGGTAGGCTCTCGCTATGCTGCATATGGTGGCGTGTGAGGTAGGCTCTCGCTTTGCTGAATCTGGTTGCATGTAAGGTAGGCTCTCACTCTGCTGCATCTGGTTGCGTGTAAGGTAGGCTCTCACTCTGGCAGCATCTGTTTTCGTGTGAGGTAGTCTTTCGCTCTGACATCATGTGGTGGCGTGTGTATTGGGCTCTCGCTCTGTTGCATTTCCTGGCGTGTGACGTAGGCTCTCGCTCTGGCAGTGTCTGGTGGCGTGTGACGTAGGCTCTCGCTCTGGCAGTGTCTGGTGGCGTGTGAGGTAGGCTCTCGCTCTGTTGCATCTGGTGACTTGTGAGGTAGGCTCATGCTCTGCTGCATCTGGTGGCGTCTGAGGTAGGCTCTCATTGTGCTGCATCTGGTGGCATGTGAGATAGGCTCTTGCTCTGGCAGCATCAGGTGGCGTGTGAAGTAGGCTCTCGCTCTGTTGCATCTGGGGGCGTTTGAGGTAGGCTCTGGCTCTGCTGCATCTGGTGGCGTGTGAGGTAGGCTATAGCTCTGGCAGCATCTTGTGGCGTGTGAGGTAGGCTCTCCCTCTGCTGCATCTGGTGGTGTGTGAGGTTGGCTCTCACTGTGCTGCATCTGGTGGCGTGTGAGGTAGGTTCTCGCTCCGGCAGCGTCTGGTGGCATGTGGGGTAGGCTCTCGCTCTGACAGAATCTGGTGGCGTGTGAGGTAGCCTCTTGCTCTGTTGCATGTTGTGGCGTGTGAGGTAGGCTTTTGCTCTGACAGCATCTGGTGGCGTGTTAGGTAGGCTCTCGCTCTGGCAGCATCTGGTGGCGTGTGAGGTAGGCTATCGCTCTGCTGCATCTGGTGGCCTGTTACGTAGGCTTTCGTTTTGTTGCACCTGGTGGTGTGTGAGGTAGGCTCTGGCTCTTTAGTATCTGGTGGCGTGTGAGGTAGGCTCTCTCTCTGACAGCATCTGGTGGCGTGTGAGGTAGGCTCTCGCTCTGCTGCATCTGGTGGCATGTCAAGTATGCTCTCACTCTGGCAGCATCTGGTGGCTTGTGAGGTAGGCTCTCGCTCTGCTGCATCTGGTGGCTTGTCAGGTATGCTCTCGCTCTGGCAGCATCTGGTGGCTTGTGAGGTAGGGTCTCGCTCTGCTGCATCTGGTGGCATGTGAGGTATGCTCTCGTTCTGGCAGCATCTGCTGGCGTCTGAGGTAGGCTGTCGCTCTGGCAGCATCTGGTGGCATGTGAGGTAGGCTCTCGCTCTGACAGCAAATGTTAGCGTGTGAGGTAAGCTCTCGCTCTGTTGCATCTGGTGCCATGTGAGGTAGGCTCTCTCTCTGTTGCATCAGGTGGCGTGTGAGGTAGGCTCATGCTCTGCTGGATCTAGTCACGTCAAAGGTAGGCTCTTGCTCTGCTGCATCTGGTGGCGTGTGAGGTAGGCTCTCACTCTGACAGCATCTGGTGACGTGTGAGGTAGGTTCTCGCTCTGTTGCATCTGGTGGCGTGTGAGGTAGGCTCTCACTCTGGCAGCATCAGGTGGCGTGTGAGTTAGGCTCTCGCTGTGCTGCATCTGGTGGCGTGTGAGGTAGGCTCTAGCTCTGAAAGCATCTGGTGGCGTGTGAGGTAGTCTTTCACTCTGACAGCCTGTGGTGGCGTGTGTAGAGGGCTCCCGCTCTGTTTCATTTCCTGGCGTGTGACGTAGGCTCTCGCTCTGGCAGTGTCTGGTGGCGTGTGAGGTAGGCTCATGCTCTGCTGGATCTGGTGGCATCTGAGGTAGGCTCTCATTGTGCTGCATCTGGTTGCATGTGAGATAGGCTCTTGCTCTGGCAGCATCAGGTGGCGTGGGAAGTAGGCTCTCGCTCTGTTGCATCTGGGGGCGTGTGAGGTAGGCTCTCACTCTGACAGCATCTGGTGGCGTGTGAGGTAGGCTCTCGCTCTGTTGCATCTGGTGGCGTGTGAGGTAGGCTATCGCTTTTGCAACATCAGGTGGCGAGTGAGTTAGGCTCTCGCTGTGCTGCATCTGGTGGCGTGTGAGGTTGGCTTTCACTCTGCTGCATCTGATGGCGTGTGAGGTAGGCTCCGCTGTGCTTCATCTGGTGGCGTGTGAGGTAGGCTCTCGCTCTGCTGCATTTGGTGGCGTGTGAGGTAGGCTCTCTCTCTGTCAGCATCTGGTGGCGTGTGAGGTAGGCTCTCGCTCTTCTGCATCTGGTGGCGTTTGAGGTAGGCTCTCGCTCTGCTGCATCTGGTGGTGTGTGTGGTAGGCTATTTCTCTGACAAAATCTGGTGGTGTGTGAAATAGGCTCTCGCTCTGCTGCTTCTGGTGGCGTGAGAGGTAGGCTCTCGCTCTGCTGCATCTGGTGGTGTGTAAGAAAGGCTCTCGACTTGCTGCAGCTGGTGGCGTGTGAGGTAGGCTCTCGCTATGCTGCATCTGGTGGCGTGTGAGGTAGGCTCTCACTCTGCTGTATCTGGTGTCATGTGAGGTAGGCTCTCGTTCTGCTGCATCTGGTGGCGTTTGAGGGCGGTTCTCGCTCTATTGCATCTGGTGACGTGTGAGGAAGGCTCTCGCTCTGTTGCATCTGCTGTAGTGTGAGGTAGGCTCTCGCTCTGTTGCGTCTGGTGGCATGTGAGGTAGGCTATCACTTTGTTGCATCTGGTGGCGTGTGAGGTATGCTATCGCTCTGGTGCGTTTGGTGGCGTGTGAGGTAGGGTCTCGTTCTGGCAGCATTTTGTGGCGTGTGAGGTAGGCTCTCGCTCTTCTGCATCTGATGGCTTGTGAGGTAGGCTCTCGCTCTGGCAGTGTCTAGTGGCGTGTGACATAGGCTCTCCCTCTGTTGCATCTTGTGGCTTGTGAGGTAGGCTGATGCTGTGCTGCATCTGGTGGCTTCTGAGGTAGGCTCTCGCTCTACTGCATCTGGTGGCGTCTGAGGTAGGCTCTCACTCTGCTGCATCTGCTGGCGTGTGAGGTAGGCTCTCGGTCTGACAGCATCTGGTGGCGTGTGAGGTAGGCTCTCGCTCTGTTGCATCGGGTGGGGGGTGAGGTAGCCTCTCGCTTTGACAGCATCTGGTTGAGGGTAAGGTAGGCTCTCACTCTGACAGCATCTGGTGGCATGTGAGGTAGGCTCTTGCTCAGCAGCATCTGGTAGCGTTGAGGTAGGCTCTCGCTCTGTTGCATCTGGTGGCGTGTGAGGTAGGCTCTTGCTGTGTTGCATCCGGTGGCGGGTGAGGTAGGCTCTCGCTATGCTGCATCAAGTGGCGTGTTAGGTATGCTCTCGCTCTGGAAGCATCTGGTGGCTTGTGAGGTTATCGAATTTCCTGACAGCATCTGGTGGCGTTTGAGGTAGGCTCTTGCTCTGGCAGCATATGGTGGCGTGTGAGGTAGGCTCTCGCTCTGCCAGCATATGGTGGTGTGTGAGGTAGGCTCTCGCTCTGTGGCATCTGGTGGCGTGTGAGTTTGGCTCTCACTCTGCCAGCATCCGGTGGCGTCTGAGGTAGGATCTCGGTCTGGTGCATCTGGTGGCGTCTGAGGTAGGCTCTCGCTCTGTTGCATCTGGTGGCGTGTGAGGTAGGCTCTCGCTCTGGTAGTATCTTGTGGTGTGAAATGTAGGCTCTCGCTCTTTTGCAGCTGGTGGCGTGTGAGTTAGGCTTTCGCTCTGCTGCATCCAGTGGTGTGAGAGTTAGGTTCTCGCTCTGCTGACTCTTGTGGCGTCTGACGTAGGCTCTCGCTCTGGTGCATCTGGCGGCGAGTGAAGTAGGCTCTCGTTCTGAAAGCGTCTGTTGGCGTGTGAGGTAGTCTCTGGCTCTGTTGCATCTGGTGGCTTGTGAGGTAGGCTTATGCTCTGCTGCATCTTGTGGCGTTGAGGTAGGCTCTCGCTCTGGCAGTATCTGGTGGCGTGTGAGGTAGACTCTGGCTCTGTTGCATCTGTTGGCTTGTGAGGTAGGCTCATGCTCTGCTGAATCTGGTGGCGTGTGAGGTAGGCTCTTCCTCTGCTGCATCTAGTGGCGTGTGAGGTAGGCTCTCGCTCTTGCAGCATCAGGTGTCATGTGAGGTAGGCTCTCGCTCTGCTGCTTCTGGTGGCGTGTGAGGTAGGCTCTCACACTGCTGCATCTA
Source organism: Loris lydekkerianus (assembly GCA_963574355.1). Lineage (NCBI taxonomy): Eukaryota > Metazoa > Chordata > Mammalia > Primates > Lorisidae > Loris > Loris lydekkerianus. The sequence goes on along the minus strand of CAUYPK010001709.1, from coordinate 4,046 downwards.
GTGGCGTTTGAGGTAGGTTATCGCTGTGCTGCATCTGGTGGCGTGTGAGGAAGGCTCTCCCTCTGCTGCATCTGGTAGCCTGTGAGGTAGGCTCTCACTCTGTTGCATCTGGTGGTGTGTGACATAGGCTCTCGTTTGGGCAGCATCTGGTAACCTATGAGGTAGGCTCTCGGTCTGACATCATCTGGTGGCGTGTGTGGTAGGCTCTCGCTCTGTTGCATCTGGTGGGGGTTGAGGTAGCCTCTCGCCCTGACAGCATCTGGTTGAGTGTAAGGTAGGCTCTCGCTCTGGAAGCATATGGTGGCGTGTGAGGTAGGCTCTCGCTCTGCCAGCTAATGGTGGCGTGTGAGGTAGGCTCTCACTCTGTTGCATCTGGTGCTTTGTGAGGTAGGCTCTCGCTCTGGCAGTATCTGGTGGCGTCTGAGGTAGGCTCTCACTCTGTTGCATCTGGTGGCGTGTGAGTTTGGCTCTCACTCTGCCAGCATCCGGTGGCGGCTGAGGTAGGCTCTCTCTCTGTTGCATCTGGTGGCGTCTGAGGTAGGCTCTCGCTCTGCTGCATCTGGTTGTGTGTGAGGTAGGCTCTCGCTCTGACAGCATCTTGTGGCATGTGAGGTAGGCTCTCGCTCTGACAGCATCTGGTTGCGTGTGATGTAGTCTCTAGCTCTGCTGCATCTGGTGGCGTGTGAGGTAGGCTCTCGCTCTGCTTCATCTGGAGCCATGTGAGGTAGGCTATAGCTCTGGCAGCATCTGGTGGCCTGTGAGGTAGGCTCTCCCTCTGCTGCATCTGGTGGCGTGTGAGGTTGGCTCTCACTGTGGTGCATCTGGTGGCGTGTGAGGTAGGCTCTCGCTGTGGCAGCATCTGTTGGCGTGTGAGCTAGGCTCTCACTCTGACAGCATCTGGTGGCGTGTGAGGTAGCCTCTAGCTCCGTTGCATGTTGTGGCGTGGGTGGTAGGCTCTCGCTCTGGCAGTATCTGGTGGCGTGTGAGTTAGGCTCTCGCTCTGTTGCATCTGGTGGCCTGTAAGGTAGGCTCTAGCTCTGGTAGTATCTGGTGGCGTGTAAGGTAGGCTCTCGCTCTGGTGCAGCTGGTGGCGAGCGAGATAAAATCTCGCTCTGCTGCATCCGGTGGTGTGTGAGGTAGGCTCTCGCTCTCCTGCATCTGGTGGCGTCTGACGTAGGCTCTCGCTCTGCTGCATCTGGCGGCAAGTTAGGGTTAGGTAAGCTCTCGCTCTGACAGCGTCTGAAGGCGTGTGAGGTAGGCTGTCGCTCTGACAGCATCTTATGGCATGTGAGGTAGGCTCTCGCTCTGCTGCATTTGGTGGCGTGTGTCGTAGGGTCTCTCTCTGTTGCATCTGCTGGCGTGTCATGTAGTCTCTCGCTCTGCTGAATCTGGTGGCGTGTAATGTAGGCTCTTGCTCTGGCAGCATCTGGTGGCGTGTGAGGTAGGCTCTTGCTCTGACAGCATTGGTGGCGTGTGAGGTAGGCTCTCGCTTTGTTGCACCTGGTGGTGTCTGAGGTAGGCTCTTGCTCTGCTGCATCTGGCGGCGAGTTAGGTAAGCTCTCGCTCTGACAGCATCTGGTGGCGTGTGAGGTAGGCTCTCGCTCTGACAGCATCTGGTTGCTTGTGAGGTAGGCTCTCTCTCTGACAGCATCTGGTGGCGTTTGAGGTAGGCTCTCGCTCTGGCTGCATCTGGTCGTGTGTGAGGTAGGCTTTCGCTCTGGCAGTATCTGGTGGCGTGTGAGGTAGGCTCTCGCTCTATTGCCTCTAGTTGCATATGAGGTAGGCTCATGGTCTCCTGCATCTGGTGGTGTCTGAGATAGGCTCTCGCTCTGCTGCATCCAGTGGTGTGTGAGGTAGGCTCTCGCACTGGCAGTATATGGAGGCGTGTGAGGTAGGCTCTCGCTCTTTTGCATCTAGTTGCTTATGAGGTAGGCTCTTGCTCTGCTGCATCTGGTGGCGTCTGAGGTAGCCTCTCGCTCTGTTGCATCTTGTGGCGTTAGAGGGAGGCTCTCGCTCTGCTGCATCTGGTGGCGTGTGAGGTAGGCTCTCGCTCTGTTGCGTCTGGTGGCGTGGCAGGTAGGCTCTCGGTCTGCTGCATCTGGTTGCGTGTAAGGTAGGCTCTCACTCTGGCAGCATCTGGTGTCGTGTGAGGTAGTCTTTCGCTCTGACAGCATGTGGTGGCGTGTGTAGTAGGCTCTAGCTCTGTTGCATTTCCTGGCGTATGACGTAGGCTCTCGCTCTGACAGCGTCTGGTGGCGTGTGAGGTAGGGTCTCACTCTGTTGCATCTGGTGGCTTGTGAGGTAGGCTTATGCTCTGCTGCATCTGCTGGCGTCTGAGGTAGGCTCTCATTGTGCTGCATCTGGTGGCGTGTGAGATAGGCTCTTGCTCTGGCAGCATCAGGTGGCGTGTGAAGTAGGCTCTCGCTCTGTTGCATCTGGGGGCGTGTGAGGTAGGCTCTCGCTCTATTGCATCTAGGGGCGTGTGAGGTAGGCTCTCGCTCTGCTGCATCTGGTGGCGTGTGAGGTAGGCTCTCGCTCTGCTGCATTTGGTGGCATGTGAGGTCGGCTCTCTCTCTGCTGCATCTGGTGGCTTGTGAAGTAGGCTCTCGCTCTGACAGCATCTGGTGGCGTGTAAGGTAGGCTCTCGCTCTTTTGCATATGGTGGCGTATGATGTAGGCTCTCGCTCTGGCAGTGTCTGGTGGCGTGTGAGGTAGGCTCTCGTTCTGCTGCATCTGGTGTCGTGTGAGGTAGGCTCTCGCTCTGCTGCTTCTGGTGGCGTGTGAGGTAGGCTCTCGCTCTGCTGCATCTTGTGGCGTTTGAGGGAGTCTCTCGCTCTATTGCATCTGGTGGCATGTGAGGAAGGCTCTCGCTCTGCTGCATCTGCTGGAGTATGAGGTAGGCTCTCGCTCTGTTGCATCTGGTGGCGTGTGAGGTACGCTATCGCTTTGTTGTATCTGGTGGCGTGTGAGGTAGGCTCTCGCTCTGACAGCATCTGGTGGCGTGTGAGGTAGGCTATCGCTCTGCTGCATTTGGTGGCGTGTGAGGTAGGGTCTCGCTCTGGCAGCATCTTGTGGCGTGTGAGGTAGGCTCTCTCTCTTCTGCATCTGGTGGCTTGTGAGGTAGGCTCCTGCTCTGCTGCATCTGCTGACGTGTGCAGTAGGCTCTCGCTTTGGCAGCATCTGGTGGCATGTGAGGTAGGCTCTCGCTCTGCTGCATCAGGTGGCATATAAGGTAGGCTCTCGCTCTGTTGTAGCTGGTGGCATGTAAGATAGGCTCTCGCTCTGGCAGCATCTGGTGGCGTGTGAGGTAGGCTCTCGCTCTTTTGCATATGGTGGCGTGTGAGGTAGGGTCTCGCTCTGCTGCATCTGGTTGCGTGTAAGGTAGGCTCTCACTCTGGCAGCATCTGATGTCGTGTGAGGTAGGCTCTGCCTGTGCTGCATCTGGTGGCATGTGAGGTTGGCTCTCGCTCTGACAGCATCTGGTGGCATGTGAGGTAGGCTCTCGCTCTGGTTCATCTGGTAGCATGTGAGGTAGTCTCTCACTCTGGCAGCATCTGGTGGTGTGTGAGATAGGCTCTCGCTCTGCTGTATCTGGTGCCTTGTGAGGTAGGATAATGCTCTTCTGCATCTGGTCGCATATGAGGTAGTCTCTCACTCTGATGCATCAGGTGGCGAGTGAGATAGGCTCTCATTGTGGCATCATCTGGTGGCGTGTGAAGTAGGCTCTCGCTCTGTTGCATCTGGTGGTGTGTGAGTTAGGCTCTCGCTCTGTTGCATCTGGTGGCATGTGAGGTAGGCTCTTCCTCTGGCCGTATCTAGTGGCTTGTGAGGTAGGCTCTTGCCCTGTTGCATCTGGTGGCTTGATAGGTAGGCTCATGCTCTGCTGAATCTGGTGGAGTGTGAGGTAGGCTCTCGCTGTGGCAGCATCTGGTGGCGTGTGAGGTAGGCTCTTGCTCTGGCAGCATCTGCTGACGTGTGTGGTAGGCTCTCGTTCTGCTGGATCTGGTGTCGTGTGATGTAGGCTCCTGCTCTGCTGCTTCTGGTGG